>JAAAKE020165014.1:0-11795 GCA_010014785.2 Anisolabis maritima
ACGATATATGTAGGCCTTTAAATTTTCCGTCCAAACTTATTTAAATTAGTAAATGCTCCAATCATTTAAAATAAATTTTAAAGTTTTTTGATTTACTTGGTGGAGAGCTAGAGGTCTGGCTTCACTTACTAAAGATCAATGGCGTTTCCGCCCTGAGCGACAAAAATTTATTTAAATTATATTGGTTACTAATTCATTTAAATAAATAAGAACGGAGTCTAAATGCCTTGACTTTTAAGGTTATCAATATTGACAATGTCAATATCTTTAACCTCAGGGGCGGGAGGACATAGGAATTAAAAATATTTATATTTTGTTGGTAACGGTTCTTCCTATCTTTTTTATGGGATACTTAAAATCCAAATCCACTCTATTTGAGGTGGCAAATTATTAATACTTCTTAAATATTTCGTAATTTATTATATGTTTAACCAATTTAATCAAAATTATTAGAATATTTTAAGAGAAAATTTGAGGGCAGGGGGTTTAAGGGTTAATACATTTCAAAAATCATCTAATAAATAATTGATATATGAATTTTAATCAAAATCGTTAGAAAGAATTTTGTCCAAATCGAAAAAAACTAAAAAAGTGAATCAGTAAAGTACTAGTATTTTTTGGCCTCATCGAGGCGCATACCACAACAGTACCTAGCTTAAATATGAAATTTCAGTCTCACGCCTCCTTTCGTTGAGAAATTTTGTTCACGCACAGACACCCAGGCAGACCATTTTTTAAACTCAGGGAACCTCAAAACCTATATTCCGTTGAAATCTAGACATCGATAATTTGAGATCGCAATACTTTTTCTATACTATATATTATATATATATATATAGGTAAGAGAAAATAAAAATACCGTTTAAAACTATAGTTACTTATAATAAAAACCTTATGTTCAGAAGATGCATGAAGTTAATTTCAAAAGAATTTTTAAAATTTTACTTACTTCGGTATAATATAATTATGAATGCAATGGGTTATACTAGTATCAAACAAATGTCAACATTATAAAGTTTTGGTTTCTAATAAAGAAAAACAAGTTTAATCAAATTACATTCAGATGAACAGTGGAGCAGCTATAATTTCTTTTTTTTTTTCGGCTATTTAATAGAGGAGGAAGTAGTTGTAATCATACCAAATTTGACAGTTGAATTATTAATGAATAAACATGATTTGAAGGCGTGTATGTGTGTGTATACGTGTACAAGTTTTTTTCAAATTTCCACTTAGTCAATTAATTTCAAAATATAGATTTAAAAATTTTTATTTATTATCTTATAAAGAGACTATCAATGAAAGGGAACTTTTTGCACTCGCGTCCACTTAAATATACTAAAATATTTTTTTTTTTGGGATCCCTTTAGGACTCGCCACCCACCACTGGTGCACTCTTTAGGGGTACCAGAAATAAAAATAGGGGGGGAAGCGCAAATACAAAAGGAAAAAATTGGAAAAAAATATATTGAAATGATTATTAAAGCCAAAATAAGAAATATATAAAAACACAAAGAAGAAAAAAAATATGCAACTAGATATTAAAAAAGAGTAATGTGAATATGAATAAAAGGTCAGAATATCTCACTACTCATAACAATATCTTAAAATGAAATATTTTTTTTTTTTAATGATTTTTTCTTTAAATAATTCCTCTCAATGGGTGGCGCTCTTTCCACCAAGAGTTGGAAGTATTCAAAAGTGAAGAGTTTGTGTTTCAAAAAAGGTTTAAGTAGAGAGACTCAAGAATACAGAGATCCTTAGCTGGCAATAGAACTAAAAAATGGCGTCATATCATTATAAGAGAATCATTGAGGTGAAAAAAATTTGTTGAGCAAAAAAATAAAAAAAAGTTAAAAATATTTCGATTTTTCACCTTTCTCTTTCGTAAGGGGGCGGGTGCCACAAATCAGCATTAAAAAAAGGCGGCGCGAGTGAAAAAAGAAACATTACCCTACCCCAAGTAGGGGTAAAGCTATTTCTTCATAATCTAAGGGTGAATGGTTCGCTTCCAGTTCTGGCGGATAAAACTTTATTTAAATTATATTTGCTACCAATTAATGTAAATAAATATGGTTGGAGTTAAAATGGTCTCAGATGCCGAAAAAAGTCAAACCCATTGATCTGATAGCAAAGATTTATTAAATTCTCTCAGTGTGCTTCCTCTTGGGGAAGAAAACTGAAACTCAGTATAATCCCAAGAGGGTTACTCCTTCGTCCTTGTCACACAAGAGTATAGAGAGATTTATTATCTTCAATTATAATACATTAACTTTTAGTAGAAGATTTCACTCGAGTCGAACACCTACAATATCTATCTAATCTTATTATGAGCAATAATTGTATATATATTTGAATGTTTTTTGAGCTCAAAAACGGCACTAAGGATTTTTTGAAATTCTCATATTAGGGGGTTTTTGGTAAATCGATCTGTCTAGGTTTCATCTACGGGAAAACTCATTTCGATATGTTTTTTCTTAATTAAAGTAATTGAACAACAGGTGTGTCGATAAATATCAGGTGTCAAAATCATAACATTGCAAGTGGATGTTTCTCAAAACAAAACAAATGGTTCAAGTGGCTTTTTAATCTGATTTTGGAAACAAAGTATACAGAGCAAAGCTTGCTCTCCTAGAATTTTTAACAAATAAAAATAAATAATAATTTAAAATTATATTAAATAAATATATCATCTTTCAAACACAGGAATATTTAAAGCAAATAAATACAGAAGCACATTTCATTAGAAACACATTTTAATTTCAAATAATATATTTCGGTAGGATTGTTTTGTCGAATTGAAATCTTTTTTAAAATTCACAGTCTAATTGATTTGAAAAATATTTATAGATTCTAAGATTTCTCTTTTAAATTTGTTACCGTCAAAATTTAAAATTTTTACCGAGTCAAAGTCAAAATATGACCTAGGTGTGGGCAGAACGAGCAATATAATCTTCTTTCTTTGTTATATTGTATTTATTTTGGTATATTCTCTTATGTATGTAAATAAAGGGAGGTCTGAAAAGTTTCCAACCCATTACCTTCGTTAACAATTATTTTACAGAGAAAGACGCCGACTACTATTTGAACGGGTTAAAGAGATGGGAGCCTCGCTGGGAGAAGTGTGTAGACTTACAAGGAGACTATAAAATAAAAATAAAAATAAAAATAAAATTGAAGAAAAAATAACTTGTATCTTTATTCGATCGGAAACTTTTCAGACCACCCCATGTCCACATTCCCATAGCACAAATTACAATTTTGGCAGTTAATTCTATATATTAAATTACTATTTTTTAAATATGAGTTAGGGGTTTCGTTGTTGAAAATAAAAGCTAGAGTATTTATTTAAAACTAATCTGATCTCTCTTAACTATGGTAAGAAAAATTGTGTTATGTGCTGTCACATCAGATTTTTGGGGACGGGTTCCAAATGAAGCCAGTTCATAATTTTAATTAGTTTTTAATTTTAGAGATTTTTTCTTTGTGTGAATTAATCCATTATTAACTTTATAAAAATAAATTTAATTAAATTAATTAATTTGGCAATTATGTTGAGTGCTCAATTAATAATTAGTTTTTTAAGACTCTCAGATAAACCTACAATAAAACTTCTATAGACAGGTAAGTTGTTAATATTTTGGTTGTTATCATTTGGAAGTAAGGTTAAGTGGGATTTTACATGTCATTCTCACATAGCATAACTTTTAGTGTGCAACTTAGAAGTGCGTTGATCCCATTTTTTATTTTTTCTTTAATAATTGAATTGAGAATGGGGGAGGGGGGGCAGAAGTTAATATTTTCTTTCAAAAAAAATTATTTTCATTTTATTTATTTTCCTATTCGAAATTTCACATGACATTGGTTTAAGAGTAAAGGAAGGGTCGAAACTTGAATGGAAACGCCTGGAGGCTATGCAAACCAGCAATAAGATGTCTGACAAAGCGCAACTGCCCTATGCAGTCATTCACCTTTAGAAACCCTTCATTTCGAAATTGGTTATCGATTTTGTAGCTCAATATTTAAATCAAGTTTAAATTTTATATACTTGCAATTTACAAAAAAAAAAAAAAAAGAAACATTCTTAAATTATTAATATAAACGTTTGAAATATATATTTAAAATCCAAATATGTTTTTTTTTTTCGCACATCAAAATAGAAAATAATTAAATTAATGAATTACTATTAATTTTTCCAAACTGTTCGGAAGTTTTTTCATCGCTGCAGATTAAAAGAAGATGCATAGACGAGCATCTAGCCTAGCTACAGATATGTCTTCCTTCTATCTATGATACTGCAAAAAACTATCAAAATTTATAGAAAAAGATGAAAATATAATTTTTTTTTT
This sequence comes from Anisolabis maritima, assembly GCA_010014785.2. Lineage (NCBI taxonomy): Eukaryota > Metazoa > Arthropoda > Insecta > Dermaptera > Anisolabididae > Anisolabis > Anisolabis maritima. The sequence continues at coordinate 4,347 of JAAAKE020165014.1, forward strand.
AATGTAAAAAATTAAAATTTATTTATTTTTCTTTAAAATTCGTAAATTTTCTGTAAATATGAAAAACATTAGATTTACACTAAAAATGTAAAAAAAAAATATGGCCATTATGCTACAGTGAACTTGTAATGAATTATTGCTTAAAGCGATTTCTTTTAATTTCACGTTTAAATTGTAATAAAACAAGGATGAATAAATGAACCAGACATGGTTAACGAAGAGGAAACTGATTTCAAACCCCTATCTAACTTATTCCTGCCTACAAAAACAACAACCATTTCACTTGTTTGTAAATCTGATTAAGCAAGAAATTGATGCTCAATTTCCTAAGATCTCTCTCTCTCGCTTTGTGTTTACGTATATTAATATTAATTTCATAAATTTATTCTTTTTTAAACAAATATTATTCAACAATTTATCATAAAAAATTTCCCTTGCTAGCAGAAATAAGGGATAAAGAGATAAAAATAAAAAAAAAATGATAGAGGGTTATAACTAAAAAAAATCAAAACAACTAAATCATTTAGGAGGGATTGCATAAGGGAGGAAAAAGATATTTTATCATTCTAGCGAGTTTCTCTTTTTTTTTTTTCTTTAGCCTACGTAATTTTATTTTTCCTTTTTTTTACTTTTCCTACTATATTTATGAAATTTATATGCTTACATAAGGGAAATTCTCAAAATGATTTTTTTTTTCCTTTTTTGCAAAAAAGAACAAAGAATTAAATGCAAAATAAGGGGAAGGGGGATCTTAAAATATTATATAGCAGTTATATATATATAGATAAATAGAAAATATTTTAAAATACAATATTGATGCTTCAATACCGCCCTCTTCCAGATATCAAAAAGGCTTTTTAATTTAAAAAAATTCTTCTTTTCAGCAACTATTTGGAGATTTAGTTGGTAGTTTGACTCCATCCATTCACAACAAAAAGTTCAAATGAGAGAGCCCTATTTTTTTTCGTTCACTTTTGGCATCAGAGGCCATATAAACATATAGACGATACATAATATATATTTTACGATACAATACTCCAAGCATATTTATTTGCATCAATTGGTATCCTATCGATTTAAATAAATTTTCTTCAGACTGCCTGGGATCCGAACCCACACCCCTTGGCTTTTAAGATTATCAATACTGACAATGTCATAATCTTTAAACTCTTAAACACGGAGGGGGGGGAGGTAGAGTCTTAAACAAAAAGAGAATTTTAAAGTCGTTTGTTTATTATAATTATTTAAATTTCAGGTGCGGATTGTAGGTGCAACGAGGACCAGAGCACCGGAACGAGTCTGGTGTCAGCTCTGGTTACCTGGCAACCGGTCGATGCATGTTCCTGCACGAGTCAAGGTATTCAATCTTTTCTCGTATATTCATATTTCCTCTATTTAACTCCAAATCGAGCCCTCCCTTGGAGTGGAAGTAAAGCTCCTGCTGCCTCCAACGGTTCAGTGGTTCGCCTTTGGGAGAATTTGTCTACCAATTAATTTAAATAAATAAGGACGAGTCCCAGAGACTAGACATGGTTCGTAAGGAAGACATAAGACAATCAATTAAGTTATCATTTTTTGAATTCTTCATAACAAAAATAAACGAAATATTTACTATATCTAAAACAAATCCTATGAATTACTTCCCTTTTAAAGATAACGAGCGACAAATGTTGCAATTTAGAAAATTTACTAGTTTTTCTCTTTATTTACTATAAAGGTGAAGTAAAACATAGTGTTAGTTCCAAACTTTTTGAAACGGATAATATATAATATTTCTCTCAAAAATAATTGAACAAACTATAACTTTTGTTTCGTCTTTATGAATAATTAGAAGACCTATATAAAATCCGAAAATAATAAATTTAATAATAAGTAAAACATTATGAAATTTGATGATTTTGAATTTCATGTAGATCTTATAATTATCCATTAAGACGATGCAAAATATACAGTTTGTCCAATTACTTTAGAGAAAGATATATATTCATCTTTCGTTTCCTATGGATGTCCCAAGTGCTTTAATATTTAAATTATTTTCTTTAATACGACCATATCATATTAACTTCTCTTTAATTCACTGGTTTTATAAAAACCCCTCACTTCCAAATCAGTAGGCAGGATTTTCGTTTGAGGGGGGGGGGGGGATTAAAAATTTTTTCTTGTACGCCCTATAGAGATGCTTTTTCTTTTTTTTTTTTTGCTAGTGGTCTTTATTATAAATTCAATTTAAACCTAATATTTTTTTTTTTTATTATTTAATTAAATTTGAATTGATTTTTCGAATTATTTCAGCTTTTGGAGGCCCTCTACTCACTCATGTTTATTAAAAAAAAATTCCATTGTTAATTCATAAAAATTTAAACGGAATAAACCGGTGCCCGAGATACTGAAGCCTATTTCATTTTGATATATGACATTAATATTTCCTTTACCGTGGAGATCCAGTCAATGTCACTTGCTAATTCAATAAAGAATATTTAATTTATTATTATACCGATGACCTGAATGACATTTGACATCTTTGAGGAAGAATTTGATTAGCTTTTGATACGACAACAAAAATATATATATATATATATATTGCTGAGCGGATATTCAGGAATAAAGATGAATAAATGAAGAGTACAGCCAGTGTAATTTCGTTTTGTTTCTCTCTAGCTATTCCAGGACCGAAACGTTAGCCAGAGGGTTGTTAATAAACGAAACAAAATTACACTGGCTGTACTCTTCATTTATTCATCTTTATTCCTGAAAAAAAATAGAAGTTTGTATATTTTCATCCACCAACCTACTACCAGGCTGCATCGGGGAATCCAGTTTTTATTTCTTTAATTAAATATTTACAGCCAAACTAAATAGAAGCCAAAAGAATCATCAAATATATACTCAAATCTAAAAACTAACTACCGTATTTATTAAACATACATCTTCAACTAACGAGAAAATTTGCCGTTATTCGAATCAATGGAGTATGACCAGGTGGAAACCTCAGAGACAGAAAAATTAAAAAGAAAAAAAAATTAAAAATATGGGCCTGTTCTTTGGTTCATTACGAAAATAAAATTAAGTGAATTATTTTTAAAATTTAATTAACAAATTTAATTTAAAAAAAAAATATGGACATGAAACTAGAGATGTATATTTTATTTGTTTAGGACAATATTATAAAAAAAAAGCAGAGTATTTTAACTATTAATTAATTTACTAAATAAATAATTGAACACAAAAAATGGGAGGAACGCAATGAAAATCAAACAGAAGACAATTTTCGGCCTGATATATTTTATTTTGTCTTAGTCGGAGGCTATACGTCATTCTTCATTAGAACCTAAAATAAATAATATTTTTATCTCTCTTGTTTATTATATTAGAAAAATAAATAATAAAATAAATGTATAAATGAAAGGTATTAGATAAGCGTAATATTCAACTCATAAAGCAAGTTTATTTAAATATTCCTTTCTAAGAAGATAAGTCATTTGGATTGATGAAATGTCTGAATGCTGCTTTCCTTATCCTTTCGAATTTTGAAGTGCAACGGAGGGTATAAAATAAAAGAAAAGAATAGGACAGTAAATGAGAATAAAGTCTTTGGGAGCTTCTTCTATAAATGACTTGGAGATAAGAAATAAAGAGGCGAAAAAAGAAGACATTTCTCAACAAAGTGCGATAAGAATTAATATGTTATATATAGTGGTCTGAAATATCATTGTGAAAAAATGCTGGGAAACTTTTATAAATATTATCTTTTGATGGAATACTTTTTTTTTTTTATTAATTAAATTATATAAAACTTTTAATTTAAAAAATTTAATTAAGCAGAATATATATTTAAAAAAAAAAAGTCTTTTATGTTATTTGAATGATAAAAAAGCAAAATGAGTTTTTTTTTAATATTTATTTGAAATTATATAAATTATATATACATGTATATATACGTAAACTTTATTAAAGTAAATTCAATGAGTAGTAATCAGTGATATTCAAACCATTCAAAATTAAATATTGAGAAGGAATTAAATGGGAATGAAAAGCTCATTCAAATTTAGCAAAATAGATATGGTATTTTTTATGGCATTAGTTTTCTATATTAAAATTAATAAAAGGTGACAAGAAGTTCTCGGGACTTTCTTATAATCCGATACCGGGTTGTTAGCATCCGAAATGAAACTTTATTTGAAATTCAATGTTGGAAAAATAAAAATATTTATTCAACTTAACTTTAGGGAAATATTATTACTCGGGACTTTTTCTAGAAATTTCCATTCTAAAAATTATAAGTTCAAAATATGCTCTCTTCACCTAACTTAAGACCAAACTCAAGCTCTCTTCCATCTCCGCTTATTTGCTTAGAAAAAGCACTTGACTCTTTTCCTATATACACACCTATTTAGTAAAATATATGTATTTTTTCAATGAATTAGTTTTCTATTCTAATATAATGTAAATATAGAAATTCCCAAAGGGGACGCATTATAAAATCATCCTAATCATTATTTCTATTAGATATTTTAAATAAAAAGGTTGTATAAATGAATAGGACAATTTTGTATGTGGTTAAAATAAATTACTACTTTAAAGAGATATTTTAATTTTTTCATGTTTAAACTTGAAATGAAGTACCACTTGGTCTGGGTGGATTGTTGTCTGTTTTTTTCTTTTATTTTTCTATTTTACAGTTAGTCATATTTCATTTTATTTGAGAAATTAGAAACAGAAATGGACATTACTAGCACCTTAATTCATGAACGGTCACTCAATGAGTGTTGTCGTATCGGTATTCAAACTGCAAAAAATGAGCCTTGATTGTGAATATATAATCTTAAAGAATCTCTAAGGAAGAAGAGCTTTCAAAATATAAGGTCAATAAAAACTCATTTGGCTGAAAAGATTCCCCCTTTATTACCTATGAATTTTCTTTTAATCCCAAAAATAAATTATTTTTTGATATATTAAAAGCTATGTCAAAAGAGTGAATTTCCTAATTAATAAAACCCAGACAAGTTTATTTAGAGAGAGAGAGAGAGAGATATATATAAACCTTTTATCAATATTAAATAATAAATTATTGTTCAAAAAAAAAAAAAAAAAAAAAAAGAGAAATAAATGTAAAATATAAATCAAATAAACTTTTAGGTTATCCTTATAAATTTACTTGCTGCAAAATCAATAAGAAAAAATAAAACATTTTTTTTTTTTTTAATAATAATAATAAAATGTAATTAAAAAGCCGTGGTAAATTACCTGAGTGATGCTGCCAGAGAGAGAAAGAGAGAGAAATCCAGCCAGCCCTATTGAGCCCTGAAGCGCTTTGCTCTCTGTGTGAGGCTACGGCGGCGACGGCGGGAGCCTGTGCTCGGAGGGAGGGCAAGTTGCCCGGTGAGGGAAGGTCGTCGACAATTCTATATAATAATGGAATACAAAAATGAAGGATTTCAAATTACTCTGCGACAAAATTTTTTTTAAACAAATTGAATACCAATTGGTATAAATAAATATAGCAGGTTAGAAGATTCATTTATATCTACCATGATGTGCAGAAAATTATTTCGAGTTTGCTAGCTGGAAGATAGGCAACCCAAGTAACCGACCCACTGCTTGGTCATTTCGATTAATTGTTCCAGAGCTTCTCTATCAAAAATCATTGGTGAGTTGGTCTACCTTTATACATCTCTATATATATAGAATTTTACTCATATGGTCTCTGTGAAGATTAAGGATTTTTTTCATATGAAAAGGAGCATATCTATCTGACATCTCAATGATAGAATTTTATTTTTTCTAGCAAAGATAAAAATGTTAAAGACGATCATATAAAATCCCCTTTTTTTTTCTAATATGGAAAAGGAATTAAAACTTGATTCTTCGATGATACTTTGTCCTTTTTTTATATTTGGATTTCATTCTCAATTGAACGCGACAGGTTTCCAACAGCAACAATTACGAATTATTATGACATCATCAGAGTACATATAGTCATATTCTCTAAATTGGCTGATGATGGTATTATTTAAAGTCGAAATGTCCAAAACTTGATTTTAATAACATAGAGGTTTATCATCTGGCTCTCTGCTCCTCCTATTCAATACATCAGCCACCTTACTACTACTTCATATAAGAATTTAATTGTTAAATATAGTAATATAACCAGAAATTGATGTGGAGAGGGGGTTAAGGAATTGCTCAATCTTTCCCTCTCCTTTCCTACTCCTTTAGTTTTTTAACTTTTTAAATAAAAATATTTTATTTATTACTAATATACTTTTTGCATGGGTGTTAAATTTTATTTTTCCCATTTAGGCCTAATATCTAGTCTAAATTCAGGTCCCATGGGGAGAGGGTTCAAATCCTCCATAACTGGGAACGCCACTGGCTTAATATTCTAACCAAGTTTTTTTTCTGAATTTATTAATTACTTCAATAAAAGACAAATGTCACAAATGAAAACTAACGCCGTTATACTTTATTTCTATGTTCAATATATATATACATGTATATATCGATTTTTATTGATGCCCCTGTCAGAAGAGGTAAAAAAATAAAAAGTTTTCTATATACTTTTTTGTCTTTATTGTTTAAAAACTCTAATACCAAAACAATACCACCAACTAAATTTGCCAGATCAGAATCTAAATTTATATTTCTTTTTTAAGCCCGTTAAAGAAGTGAAAAAATAAATAATTTAGTTATCAACCAGTGGCGGTCCCAAAGGGGTGTCGAGCTAGAAATATATATATATAATATAAATAAAGATATGTATTTGTATCAAATCAAGTAAATATAAAGAATAATAGTTTTTCTCCAAGACTAGTATTCATGATTCCTTTCTAAAAGAGAATATTATTCCTTCTCAATATGAACCTGATGGTCTTTCAAAAGTTGTAGCCAATTAATTAATTTCAGGTAAACAAAGTATTGACATTTAGCTTCTGTCATTAATCAAGCTGCTTTGAACTTTTTTGAAATAGCTGGGCTATATAAATAGGGGAAGATAAATATGTGGAGTGTAATAAAAGAACATTGATTTTAAACCAGGGAATGGGCAAGAGAGATGAAAACCCTCTCAGGGTTGTTTTTTTAATAAAACAAATAAATTCACATCGAATAATATTTAGGGTACTTGTAGCCAATAGCGATTTAAGTTTGGGGCGGATGAATGTGATGAATAAATTCGTACGTTCTTGGAAAGTAGACAACCCAAATTCACCAATGGATTTTTTTTATTGATTAATTGGTCCAAGGCTTGTCTAAAGCGAATGACGCGCATGCGTACTTGCTAAATGACAAATGTACTGTGGAACAAATCGATTAAAGAATTGGTCATTTGTGTTATCTACCTTCCAGTTATTTTTTATTTTTTTTTTTTAAGTCCTTTTCGGCATCTGAGGCCATTTAGACTCCATCTTTATTTAATTAAATTAATTGGTAGCCAATGTAATTTAAATAAAT
>JAAAKE020165025.1:0-11794 GCA_010014785.2 Anisolabis maritima
TAAACAAACGCCCTGAACAAATCAGGCAGCTAAGTGTTAATTTTGATATTTTAGGAACTTTTTGCGCTCTAGGCGCCTCCCCCCTCAAGGGATGCTGGATGCGGGCGGCTTGCTTTTGGGGTGGGGGACTCTTAATAGCGCGCTCATAAATATTGAGCTTCGCGCGCCGAGTTTTGTCTTTGCGCGCGCACCACACCAAATCAACCCCCATAAGGGAAAGGAATGGGTGCACCAAGTGCCAAAAGAACCAATTCTAATCGATGCTTTTGTATTTTGATATGAATTGTGTGGAGAAAAAGGGAGAGAGAGAAAGAAAGAAAGAAGTTTATAAGGAGATAGAAGTTAAGCGAACAAAATTTTAAAATATTTCAACCAATACTAGTCAATCCTAGCCTAGTATCCAAATTATTATAGCTTAACTGAGTAAGCCCTCATTTTATGTATTACAAAGTCATAATTGGAAGCCCTGAAGACTAATTAATTATGGTATCCTCCTGCATTTCAATAATAATAGAAAAATTGAATATTCCAATCTGTTCTAGATCATAATACTTATTACTTATTTTAAATTTTAATTTCTAAGAAGCTTATATGAATAATAAACCCCTATTGCAGAGTAAATAATTATAGAGTAAATATCCACTATCTTTATTGTTATGGTTTAAATTATATCTAAAAATCTGACGGCCGCACATCAAACAACTTTTACCTAAAATAATAAAAGTTGTATGATATGCTGACACACCAGATTATTTGCGCTGGGTGCCCTACTAGCCGGTTCACTACCTTTCATTACTTTTTATTTTTCGAGATTTTTGTTTATGTGTATTAATCAATTATCAACATTACTAAAAACATTAAATTGGCAATTAATACAGAGACAGACCATTTTCCGACCCATTTATTTAGAATCAGGAGATCTCAAAACGTGTTCCTGTGAAATTTCATCATCAATTCAATCGCATTCAAGGAGGTGCTATAGGACGCCGCCCTCCAAAGTAAAAAAAATTGCAAAAATCAACATATAATCTCAACTAATACTAATACAAGGAAACATGAAAAAATTACAAAAATAATGAATTTAAATTGTATCTCTAATTAATTACAAAAAAAATTTTGTCCTCTCCCCTCCTCTCCCAAACGAGAATCTTGGCTTCGCTATTGGATTAATTCTAGACAAGCTTTTCTCTAACTATGGGATCCCAAGGCAGGAAGGAAGAACATTTAATTTGGAATGCAAAAAATCAAGGGTTCGGGTAAAGAGACTCTAAATGTAGCCTGAATCAGGAATAATCCTAGAAAAATGGTCGCATAAAATTATAGAATAAACACCGTGATGAAAAAAAATTTTGTTAATAAAAAAAAAAAAAGAGTCAAAAATATTTTTATTTTTTTCCTTCCTTTTATTGTTAGGGGCAAAAACCAACAAAACAAATTGGATCAAATGGAAAAGTTAATACTTATTATTATATTATCTCTTATTATTTTATCCCACCTTCTCAAAATGTTACCGAGGTGGATGCATGAAACGTTATTAACTAGAATTTTTTTTTATTTTTTAAAACTTGCTTTATGGTGCTCTCCTTTATATGTCGCTTTTGAGAATTACTCTCACCCTCTTCTATCGATTTGCTATACTATCAATCATTTTAAAGACCATTTTTAATGCTCAAGATTTAATAATTATTCATTTATTTAATAATAATAATAAATTAAATAACTCAATTTTTTGTTATATCAATTTTGTCAAATAACCTAAAATCAAATTTTTTAGAATAAGCTTATACATGTATTATTTTTATTTAAAGAGGATATTTAAAAGAAAAGTGGAGCTTTATTTTTTATATTCGATATACATGAAGTAATAAATAAATATACCTAGTTTATTTTTTCATATGATAAATCAATAAATTCACTGTCCATCATAAAAAAATTCATAATATTAGTAAAGAAAATGTCATTTTTATATTGAATAAAAATTTCAATATCACTTTGCGTTAGTTGATTTTAAATGACCTTTTCTTTAAAAAAAAAAATAAATAAAAGTAAATTATCGAATTTTAATATCCAATTAAATTGAAACTCAAAACTTTGTTAGCTTATTATGTTCTTTAATAAACAAAATTAAATTAGAAAGCTTATATACCTACATATAAAGTTTTTCAATTAAATAAAAATAATAATAATAAAAATAAATGTTTTATATATATATTTACGCAAAAAAGTCTGTTGTAGTATAACGTAGCTCATTAATGACCAATCAGATTGAATCCCAAGTTTTAAGATATTTTCATTAAAATTTTTAATTCAACGGTGGTCCTCGGTGAATATCCGAGAGTTTAGGTGTATTATAGAAGTTATGTTGTCATTTTTAAATATTCAACTCTTTCATAGATGATTGACATTTGTTGAAATAAATTGTTCAAATTGCTTGATGTCTAGTTTTTGCATACGTGTATATTGCCCTAAAATGTCTTTTGAATGATATCTTTGTTGACGTGCTCTCATATAAATATAAAGAGAATTATTTAATAGTTTCTCAATCTTTTCTTTAAGTAGACCGTAGAAATAAAAATTATTTTACATGGACCGGTAAGTTTGTGAATTAGATAAAATAAATAATAATCATTATAAATATTTTTTATTATTAGGTTCGAAAAATCTCATAAAATTTAAAACTATAAAACGTAACAATTAAGAAAATTTATCATTATTTTTGATATACAAACGAAATTTTTTACCGTTATGTAGACCAGTGAAATTTTTCTACGGCCCTGTACCAGCGGTTGAGAAACTCTGGTTTAAATGATCAAAAGGCTTTAAAAATTTAAATTTGACTTTCCTCAATCTCCAACTTTCAGAAGAAAAGGAGGAGTTGCTGTGTCTAATTCAGGAAGGAACATTAAAAAGTATTTAACACTGAAGTAATTTGAAAGAAGAAGAGGGGGTACTCAATTAGGGTATCATTTATAGGAGAGATTGGTGGGAAAGGCCTATGCTAAAATAAATGTAAGACTTTTGCTATCTAGTAATTAATATACAAATATGAGGTGAAAAATCACATGAATAGTATATATATTATCTAAATAAAGACCCTGAAAAAGTTTTATTTCTAATAATATGATTGATTTATTATAAACTTTTTAAGCTAAAAAATTTATAATTTTCCACGAAAAAGAAAAAGAGGGTGAACTTTAAAGAGGGAAATATTGATTTCAACAGAGGGTTGATTAGGAAGTAAAAGGGGGTGAAGTTTATACAAAACAAACAGATGATGCTCTAGTCTGACATGACCTTCACTCAACCATTGGCACCCCAATATCTTTTTTCTCTTTTTTTCCTTCAGGACCTTGTAGAATGATTCCTCTGGGATTTGTCTCTTCTAACCTAATTAGAGCCCATGCCATGTCATTCGTTAAGATCCAAAGGTATCTTCTTTCCATTTAATTCCTTAAAGCTGGGGTACAAGATATTGTGCTTTAATTTTATAGGGTTTTTCTTAATCTTATTTATATTATTGGAATAGTATAGTACTAGAATTAACAATGTTTCTTAAACTATTTTGGTTGACGATATCCTAAAATGAAATATTAAAATGTAAAGGCAGTCCCTTTAAAGGTATAAATTATTTATTTTACAAAAAAAATAATAGTATTGATTTTAAAAAACGGGGGAGGGGGAACCCCTTTTATATATCTGGGCAAAAATAAATAATAAATTGCTTTAGAAATTATAAATATTAACAGATGTAGACCTCTCGAAGAAGAACGGCTATTATTTGAAAAAAATTGATATTTAGAAACAAGTATAAGATAAAATTAATTAAGCAAATTTTATCCTCTTCAAAGAAAGTAGAATATAATAATGTTAAAAAGTTTAATGTTTTTTTTATATTTAAATTTTAAATGAAACCATTCTTTTTTTTTAAGAAACGCTTGATTATTTATTAAAATTTAATTTCGGAAATTTTTCCTTCTAAGTAATCTGAGAGGGCTTATCTTGTGGGCTTTCGGAGGCAAAGAGAAGGGGGAATTTGAGGGTTTTGAAGGGGTGTGAGATCTATAGTGGGTGGCTTTTAAGACAAGCGCGTCCAGCAGCTTCTAATCTGCTTATCTAAAGATAACTAAGGTTGATGATGGAAAAAGTCTCATCAGGAGAAGAGAGAATGGATATTAATTATTTATAATATTACATAAAAGTTAGTAATATTTTTTTCTGTTTATGTTTTCTATAATAATTTTTGATGTAAAAAATATTAATATGTGTGGCGTGATATTAAACGATTGGGAAAAAATAAAGCATCCAAATTAAACTTAGGATGTGACATATAAGTTTAATTATTTTTTGATAAAGTAAACCATAGAAAAAAGAGCCTTTGAGGAGGGTAATAATAGTAATAACTAGATAGATTAGTCATTATAATTATTTTGGAGGAAGTTATCTACACTTTAAAAAAAAAACCTTTATTAGTTTCATAACTAATCCGTTGCACACTAAAGAATGTTGTTATCCCCAAAGTGGGGGGTTTCCACCCACTCGTCTAAATTAATCATACCCTTAATCCTGCATAGGAAATTTTCAACACACTAAAGAAATCACATGAATATCCGAATAATGGTTCCTTCACTTATTATCAATTTTCATATCTCAAATAATAAAATTTAATAGTATATAATATTAAATATGATGTTCATTTTTCATTTTAAATAAAATTTGAAACAATTTTTATAAGATTTATTAATTAATTAATACGTTTAAAAATTCCGCCTGCAATATTTTCTTATAGGTAACCAACACGCATTTCCTGTTTTGGTTGCAGATCTTTAAGGCGTTTCAACTTTTATGTATTTTTTTCTTGTTTTTTCGGCATCGAAGGCCATTTAGGATATACTATGCGTATTCAAAATAAATATCTTTAGGAACAAAGACAAATCAAAGAAGAATGCAGTCAGTGGAATTTCATTTTATTAAAAAAACGTCTAGTTATTGAAATACACTGGCTGCATTCTCCTTTGATTTGTCTTTGTTCATGAATATCTGCCCAGTCATATTCTCTGTAGTTGCAAACTCTATTTTTTTTTCTTTGTTTTAATAATTATAAGATATACATGAAAAGTAAAATTAAAAAATTTCATAATGTTTTACAACTAAATTTGAATATTTCTCCTAATTATTAAATAAGACTAAACAAATGATAAAATTTGTTTACTTATTTTTGATAAGCATAGTAGATAGGCTATACATAATTGTAGGGATATCCGTTATCTGATAAATTAAGCGGTAGCTAATATTATTTAAATATATTTTATCGCAGGGAATCCCTTAAGAACGTGAAGTAAAAGCTTCTTTATCTCTAATATCAGGAACACTGGTACACGTCTACTTTAAAAGAATTAATATGGTGAAAGTTGTTTAAAGCTTTATTGTCAAAAAGTCGCAGGTTGGAGAAATGAAAAAATTATTCTTCCATTAGATCAGAGGAAACAAAAATTCATATACAGATCTTAGAAGAGTTTGTATTGTAATAAAATATTACTAATACAAATACTTATATTTATAATACTAGAATAAATCAGCCTGACAATATGTCACGTGATCTAATTTATAGCATTTTGCAAAGATTGAACACCTTATGAACCCTAGAGCCCCGTGGAACAAATCGGAACTTTGAATTAGGTTATTTTAGATAGGTCAAAAATTATTTCTATTATTTGGAGTTGAGAAACTAGAACTAGGGAGGGTAACTGTCCATTAGAGCATATTAGAGTTTTTGAAAGGCTACGGTGTCCTGCCTACTACCTACTGCCTAATTCTCAATTTCATGAAAAATAAATATTGATAAATCTTGGGCCAACTTTTAGAAGAAAGACAAAATATTGATAAAATAAAAATTAAGTAAAAATTAGAAATGTATAATTATAATGTATCTTTGCATATTTATGTAAATTCTTTCTTTCATAAATGTAAATGCTACATAAGAATCAGCTGTGAGGTTAGTTGCTCCGACCCCACTCAGGCCTCCTGTTTAGAGAGTTCCCGAGCCGGAAGCTCCAGCAAAAAAGGTCAGATAAAATTTCGCAGCTGGTCACTGATATTTTTTCAAACTATATTATTCCCTTAAGTTCTTAAAAAAAACTTCAACTGGCTGTATATAGAATACAGAAATTTCTTATGAAATCCTATTATTTTTATTTATTAATTAAAAAAAACTTATAATTAAGTAAAAAGCTGGCTATTGTTATAGGAGAGTGAATGAAAGCAATTTATTTATTTTGGCCGGGTTGACTTCGGTGCTCTGAGCAGCCTCCCTGGCTCAACTATCACTCGGCAAGGAAGCCAGAGCCGCCCCTTTGCGCCTCTCCCTTCGGCTCCAGCACATGATTAATAGCTAAAGATGCTGGGCCAATATGGCGGCGGCCGGCTTAATCTTTTATACGTTATTAGCTGACAAGATTGCAGGATCGGCAAGCAAAAAGCACCACCATGCTGCTACTGCCCATTCTTTCGTTTCATTTCAGCCATTGGTCAAGGGGAGAGAAGAAAATAATCAAATAAAAAAAAAAGATATAAATTTAAAATATTGAATTATAAAGGAAAAAATATTGTCGAATTAAAAAAGTATAAATTTCGATTATAAAAAAAAAAGTGTTATAAGTATAAAGTGGTTTTAATTTTATCCGCAAGTATTTATTTAATTTCATTAATAAAAAAAAATTAATTAAAAAAAAAAGGAATAGAGATTTAACTTTTATCTTTCGCAGAATGTCTCCTGTTTAGAAGGGTGTATTAAGGTTAAGAGGGAGGAGGTGGTGGCCACATCAGCAGGAGAACAGAGAGAGAGAACCCCCCAAGCTAAGCCGGGATTATCAAAACGTATCGCTTCACGGAGAAAACGACCAACCCTCAACCCTCAATCCTCAACCCTGCCTGAGCCCTCCGGTTAAAGGCATCACAGGGTTACAGCTCAAGAGTTCTCTTCGGAGGAATTAGTGAGCAAATGGCCCACGTATATATCACAGTTGGGACTAAGAAAAGACACTGACCAATTTAACCTGCTAAACTATCTTAATCAGAATATATTTGTTCTTTTGATCTGGGAGTTTTTGAATTTGAATTGGACTAAATGAGATTAGAAATTATAATTAATATAATATTTATATATAGGAATTAATGAATATTATTATAAATTATGGAGGTTTTATCGGTTTGTTTGTTTTTTTTTTTTTGGGCGGGGGGGGAGTTGAAACCTAAATTCTCACGGGCTGGATTAATAAATAAGTTTATTATCAATGAATATTACATTGAAACTCGATGATATCTAAAAATATCAATGTATAGAAACCATTTTCAGAAAAGTGTATGGTCAAGAAATTGATAAAAATTCTCTATATGTTTCAATAATGCCATAAAAACACATGCAACCATCAGGCATCAAAATGTAAGGGGGGAGTCGTATAAAATTTTATTGGACCAGTGAGAGTTGACAAGGGTTTAAGAAGCATTAGTTTAGAGAACTGCAGATTTTGAAAAGTATAAACAATTTCATATAGAAAAATAAATTTTTAAATACTCTAGTTTTTAAGAGAAAGTTTCTCAAATTATGCATATATGCTCAATTATTTTTGAATATTAGATGACGGCAAAGAAGAGCAATGAACACCCACCAAAATCGTTATTATTAAACAAGACCAAGCACTGCTCTACCTGAGATGGGTGAAAAAGAATGTAGAACGTCAGCCGCTATCAATCGTTTTTTACTTTCTCTTACCTGTAAATGAAATATAGAGTGAAAAATTATTACGATTGCAAGAAAATCAATGTCGTGATTTTAACGGGAAATACACTTTTTGAGGTCCCCTGAGTCTCCTCTCTCTCTCCCTCTGGGTGAACAAGATTTTTAAAAAAAGTTCGAGGTTGTAACTTTATATTTAAGCTAGATACACTCGTCGCTTGCATTTTGAAGCTTATTAATAAAATCGACTTTACTGATGTACTTTTTTAGTTTGTTTCGATTTTCTCAAAATTCGCCCTAAAGATTTTGATTAAAATTCATATATTAATTATTTATTAGATAATCTTTGGATTGTATTAACGGTCTCAAAATTGTTTGGCGTCCACTTTACTGATGTATATTTTTAAGTTTTTTGTGTATTTCTCTTAAACCATTCTAACAGTTTTGATTAAAGTGACTGTATATATAATAAATTAGATAAATTTTAAGATGTATTAATAAATTTTCCATCTCAAAATAGTGTGGTACCTTAATTTAATAGCTCCTTTACAAGCCTGTACATGATGGACCAGGTACCTGGCTAGCGCATGCTGACTGGCCAGTCATCATTCAAAAAAACAAACAAATTTCGGTCATATGAAATTCTCATTCTATAAATTCAAGTTGGCTGTACATTGAATAGCTACCTTGGGGGCCCGAAGCAAAAAAATCTGGTGTGGCAGCACATCACTCCTTACCTTAGGTAAGAGGAAGTTGTGTGCGTTTAGTCACAATAGGTTTTTAAACATTTAAAACTATACAGTAAAAAATTAATAAATAGATAAATAATAATACCCGAGATCATAAAGCATTTGAGGTTATAATCATGATTTAAAGGAAATTAGAGTTAAAATCCACCTCAGCAAAAATTTATCCAATTTATAGGTGACGACTGGGGACGTTCAAAGGAAGGTAAAGGAAACCCACCCCAGTATTATTCCCATGAAAGTTACTCTCTAAAGTAATCACAACGTGTCAGTTCCTGATACAAATGATTGAAAAGAAGAGAGAAAACCATACATATGTAAATTGTAAAATTCTAAATGACCTCTAAAGCCAAAAAAAGGAGTAACATACATTTAAAAAACCCTCTCTTTGGAGCGATGACTTCTTAGCTCGTTTTACTATATTTACACTAGTTTCACATGTTAAGCGGTGTAAAATTTAAAGTAGTTCTCTAAAAATAATAATTTTCTTTTTATTGTACAATTAAAAAATTTAAATATTTTTTCAAAAAAAGAAAAAATGATTATTAGGATTATAGAGTAAAATACAGTTAAGTAAAAAATTGAGATGTCTTTACCTATTATATATGCCTTTACTAACAAATTTTTCAATGAGTTAAAATAAAAGATCACTCAGATCCGAGCCATGTATTTCGTAATCAATATCTTTGGCACTTTTATTAATAAAAAAAAAAAGTCTTTTTTCAAAAATAATAATTGATAGATAGGATGAAAAAGTTTTTGCAAAAAGAGCTAGATAGATAGGTTTGCTTGGGCAGAGAAATAAATTTAATGGCGTTCAAATGTGTCATATCGGGAGGACTCCCAAACACAGAGATATGCTGGGGGTGGGGGAATCATGATGTATGGATAGAGTGAAAACGGGAGTCAGTCTCTGCCTACAAAAAAAAAAAAAAAAAAAACGTGCATCGAGCCTCTACTAATCAATCTCTCCAGAGAATGATCCGGGAGATTGGACGAGGAGAATCCGAATCCGGGGGGTGGAGGGTTTCAATAATTGAATCGGTCGTCCGGACGTCGTCTCGGCTCCAAACATGTCGGATTGTAGTGCAAACCCCCTACCCCCCCCCCCCCACTCCCACATGTTTCAAGGCAAAAATGGGAGGACACTTGGATAAAACAAAAACAGCAACGACAATTCTTCTTCCAAGAAAAATTTTCTTTTCCTAGAAAAAACATTTATTATTTAAATCAAAAGAATAATTAGCTAAATTTTTTATGTTGTTTAATGGATTAGCTAATGTGGATATTTTAAAACAAAAATAATACATCATCAAAGTTTCCTGGAACTCCCAATCTTAATAACCTGATTTAAGTGGAATAGTAAATATAACTGATAATATTTAATATAGAATAAATAGTAGAGTTTTTTTTTAAGTCTTTTGGTCTTTACACTCCGGCCATATTTATTTAAATCAATTGGTAGCCAATATAATTTAAATAATTTTTTTCCGCTCAGGGCGGCAAGTGAACCACTAGCCTTGAAATATGAAGCGAGACATCAACAAGTCGTTAACATTACCAAGTCGTCTCAGGTCTCATGCCTTATGAGAAACAAATTTTTAACTTTGTGTGATTGAACTAAAAAGCCTGAGGATGGTCCCAAACTTAAGAGTCTCCCTCTTTTTTCGAATAAAGGAAGTTGATCTGATATCTCTTTTCTTTCTCCCTCCCTTTACTTTTTTAAAATCTTTTTCGACATCTAAGGCCATTTAGACTCCATTATTATGTTTATATTAATTGGTATCCAATAAAATTTAAATAAATTTTGTCACTCAGATCGAGAAGTGAACCATTTTTCTTAGAAGGTGAAGCGAGACCTCTTCTTCCAAGTGACAGAGACAGAGTTTAGTTAAATTAAGCTTAATGATGAATTTTCTTTATACTATTAGGTATCTTATTAATAATATAGCCTCTAAAAAATTATCCAAAGTTTCAACCATTTCGATTTCAACCAATTAAAGTTAATAATAAAACCTTCTTACAAATAAAGCCAAATTACAAATCTAATCCAGAATTACCATCACCAAATAAAATTTGATTTTCTGGGCGTTCAGACCAGGATTTTCAAATACAAAAATTGTGCAAAGTTTCTTCTATTTTAGTTCAAGGATTTCAAAGACATAAGCCAAAATAAATATCAGTTGTACATTGTTATAATCTAAATGCTATTGAAGTACCCAATTTTCCTAGAAATGTATAATTAGACTTGAAAAATCATTTTCATCATCTTTATTCTTAAATTTTTAATATCTATATTGTTATTTGCTATATAGTAAGAAAGAAAGAATAAAGAGTTCCAAAAGAAAATGTCTTTAAATGATGAAGAAATAAATTTTTAATAGAAAAAAGATCAAATCCAATTTTATTGTCATCGATAATGACATAAAACCAATGAAGCTATAAAAAATGTTCAATCTTCTCCCATGAAGATATCTTTAATGCAAAAATGAAATTTCTCAAAAAAATAAAATGAGGCATTATAAAAATTATTATTTTCTTTCAAGAAAGTTCTCTAATGTCTTAAGGAATTTTTCTTTGAAAATTTTAGAAGGCAGGTGGGGTTTAGAATGCCCATGACAATGATAATAATATCAACCAGATTTTAATCTATTAAGGAGGTGTGCATCGCAACAAAATGCGATATTAGACCTTTTTTTTAAAGAAGAAATAGTCTATTTTGGTAAATAAAGACGTGCTGGAGATGCCTCTCCCAACCCTCAGACTACGCTCCTGGTCTCAGGATTGATTATTCGTGATGTGTTTCAATTCTTTCTCTACATGAATTTATGTACAAGTATTCAACTTACACACCAATGAGACTACCATAAATTAACAACTTTGTGGCTTTTATATGTATTCATTGTTATATGTATTTCAAATACAAACTAACCACCTTAGGGCATACTGATAAATACAACAATCAAATTGGATTGATGATGAATTAGAAAACCTAGTTCAAAATTGCGTTTTTTATTGAGCCTCCAAAGGCTGCCTTATTGCTGAACCTGCCTTCTCATCTATTAAAAATATATAATACTATATAGAGAAAAATCTTATTCTCTATCTTTATTAATAATAATCATAATGGAAATTTATTATAAAAATATAAAAGAAGAAATTTAAAATATAGATAGTGTGCGATAACAATAGGAAGGAGAGGCAGCCAAAATAATATCAACTTACCAATTAGGGAGTTCATTCTGATGACATTGTATAAAGAAGTGTCCAAAATTTCAAACCCAATAAAAGATTAAAGTATCTGAAAAATAAATAT
>JAAAKE020165036.1:0-11794 GCA_010014785.2 Anisolabis maritima
AAGTGTTACCTTCCCTCTTGGGTATAGGCATCGAAGCGATGAAGCAGGGGAAGAATTGTGATTGGTTTGAATGATATTGGAGGGGTCTTCACAAATTTAGAGCGAGGTTGAGATTTTTGCAATTCCCAGATTTTATTGATTAGAGGAAATCATCGAAATTTCACATTAGACTTAAAAATATTGCAATCGCTAAAACATTCTAACATGAGTTATTTAATTTACAGGGTAGCCCAAAAGTCAGTTTACCAATACAATTTTGCTAAAATACAAATAGGTAATCTAACTTTTGAGCCACTCTGTAGAGTCTTTTAGCCAAGGAACTAAAAGGGAAATTGTCTCCCCATCATGGCTTCAAAATTATTCTTTTTTATTTGAAGAGGTAGCCTCTCAACCTCCCCAACAAAAAGTTTGCATTCAATATGCGCCGACTCTTGAATAATCGTCCTCTTCAAGAATATGCTTTTAAACTTGGTAGATGAAGCCCTCTATTAAAACATATCTGGCACTGAAGAAGAAGGTCTGGCGTCAGGCTGGCCAAATTAGTTAAGTGAATTCTTATTTTACCCTCCACCCTTATCTACAATTGATAAGCCATTGTACAACTCTGAATTTTGGTGGTCCAATATCGAAAGATTTCTTTTAGCATTTTTCAGATTATTATTATATATTTTTATTAAAGAATAGAATTTGTTACATGAACGCCTTTTTTATTGCTTTTCACTAATCACCACTTGTAAGATGCTTACAAGTGAAGAGGTTAATGAAAAAAAGTAGAAAGAGAGAGCGAGAAAGGATAAAAGAGGATTAAAGATTGTCGTTGGCAAAAGGAGAAAAAGAATTGAGAGAGGAATTTGTTCGTTTCATTCACCCACAGACAGATAGATTCCTTAAATTCAAAAAGTAAAAGGTGAAAATTCATTTCCTTCATTTAAATTGAAAAAACAAAAAAATTCGCTAATATGGTTACTTTACTTTCATTTGAGAAATTTAAACCTTTGAGTCCATCTGATCTTGGTGTTCCTAGAAGTTGTTTTTTAAGAGCCAATTTATTGAGCAAGAAATTGTTCTCGATTGAAATATGGCTCCAAGTAAACAGCCCAATATCTTGGATATCTGAGTATTTAATCGTTTATATAAGACACATTCTAACTTCTAATGCTCACTACAGCCGAAAAAAAAGTAATTATGAAAAAAAATGCAATTGCTTTTCAGACAAATATTGAATGTTTTTGTTTTGTTTCATTTGTTTCGATCGGAGAATCCTCCAACTAATCTTTACGACCTACTTGATATCCAGATCTTATATATTTTTAGGGTTTCTTCTCTCAGAGATGAAGAGGCAATGAACATCCCCATTTGAAAGATACAACCGAAACATCCACATTGAGTCATTAATCTTATTTTTTAATCTTACTTGGCTCTCATCTAAATCTGCGATCATCAACCTGAGATCCACACACTAGTGATGGTCCGTAGGGCCATTCTTTCAAATTAATATAAACTTGTAGATATAAAATTTTAATGAATACACGAAGGAGTAGAGCGCATATTCGGGGAATATAAATGCGTTGTTCTGATTGTTTTTTTTATGTGGAGGGGGAGGGTTATATTTAGCGAGTTTTCAAATTTTGAGTTACTAGTTCGTGAATTCTAAAAGGTTGGCGATCAGTCGACCATTTCCCTTTTCTTATTATTATTTATTACATTTGTAGGTAGCTAAATATTTTATGACCACTGACCCTTGAAACAATAAAGATCCTTACTTGAATTTACAACAAAGTTTTCAGAGATAGCCATATTTTATTAAAAGAGAATAAAATATCCTTTTAGTTTTCTAGTATAACAGTTTGAGCGTTTAAATATTGAACCAAGAGCCAAATTGATTTGCATAAAGTAAAGAGATTGAATGTATTAAGTAAGTAAGCAAATCTTTTATAAGGATTCCTCGACACTGAAATTCAAAACAGCAAATTGTTTTTAATGAGATTCTATTTTAAAAAGAGAAGTTTCGTTATTCTTATTTATCTTTGGAAATTGCATTTGATTAACTTCCTCAATTATTATTACCTATTTTCTCTCTTCATTTCCTTTTAAATATTTTCCGATTTTATTCTTCAAATAAAAATTTTTTATTTTTATTTCGTTCTTAAATGCTTTACTTTTATTTTTTTTTTTTTTTTCTCCCCAGGAGACAATTTTTTAATAGATTGAAGAGAATAGATTGAAAGAATTGTCTGTTCGTTTTTTCCATCAATAGGCAATATCTTTAAAAGCCGATCCGATGAGCTTTAGCTTTGTTTACTGACATCAAAAAGTAATAAAAATTCACGGGTTATAAACAACGTCCGTCTCACAAAACACTTTTCCTGTTCGATTAACAGTAGCTAACAAATATCACTCAATATCATCTAATTTTTTTCTTTTTCCTAATCTACCTACTATTATATGAAAATTTATTGTAGGCCAATTGAGGGGGGGGGGGGGGGGGATTTAATAGTGTGTAGTATTATTTAAGGATTTTAAAGACGACGCAGCGTTTTGTGCGACGCCTTTTTTTTTTAATCACCTGTAAACTTAAAATTTCCTTTTAGAAATTACTTTCCAAGTTCACTTTATAATATGACCCCTCGGCCTATCCAAAGATTGAAAGTCCTGATTTAAAATAAGCAAAACGTCCATATGTTAACAAAAAAAAAAGACATAAAAGATATTTTATGATTAGATAAAGTGAAAATGAAACTATTACAGCCCAATAGGGAATTTTTTATGACGTTATTGGTTTATCTTTATCAAATGATAAAATTGCTTATGTTTGACGCACTTGGTTTATGGACTTATGATTACTTTACACTTTTGCTTATTCTTGTGATCATGATATATGTGAATTTTCTTTTTGAAAACGGCTGATGAAATTTGATGGACTTACTACAATATTTAGGACCCGATGAATCGATAGTGCTAGAGCTCATCTTAGAAAAATTAATCAGATAATCATCATCTAAAACTAAATTTAATTAGTCTCTTATTATTTCTTTGAAGAAGAATAAAAGTGAG
Source organism: Anisolabis maritima (assembly GCA_010014785.2). Taxonomy (NCBI): domain Eukaryota; kingdom Metazoa; phylum Arthropoda; class Insecta; order Dermaptera; family Anisolabididae; genus Anisolabis; species Anisolabis maritima. The sequence continues at coordinate 3,055 of JAAAKE020165036.1, forward strand.
GCAGCCAACAAAAAATTATTCTCGCCGACGTTTCGAACGTGAATCACATCATCATCGGTACGAAACTGTACATAAAAAGAGTCTGGGTCCTTATGAAAACAGTACAGAAAGACTTGCTTTCTTTCAAGTTTCATTTATTTTTCAGTAAGCACTGGTGTCTGTGTTTTTGACCCACTCTATTTCGATGTACAATTTAAATTGTTCATATACATATGTATTTTCTTCAATGGTAGCGATTATATTACTGCTCTATCATCTGACATATTGATATTATTTGACATTCGAAGCGCATTATTATTATCAGGATGTTTCCTAATCCCAATTAGTCCAGATAATCGTGTTTCTTTTGTAATAATTTACAATATTCTCATCATCTATCTAGATTTTAAAATGAAAAAAAAAAAAAAAGGTAAAGGCGGCTTATTTAAAACCCAGAACGACGTTTCGGTATTCTTGAAGATGGTCGTAGAGCAGGCGTAAAAGTCGCTCTGGCTTTTATATAAAAGAAATAAATCTAGTTTCTACGACAATTAATAATTTTCCCAATTGTTATTGAAAAGAAAATTTATTTATATTTATATTAATATATTAATGTGGGCTTTTTATTCCCAATTTAAACAGTAAAAGCAAACTTTAGTATAAAAGTAAATAAGGCCTTATATAAGATCTAAGAAGGTCCTAGGTTTCCCACCCCTGATCGAAAGATGCAGAGTTTTTTCCATCCACCATTTCAAAAAAAAAAAAAAGGACAAAAAACACCTTGGGACATTAGAATAGTGGTTTTCACTTTTTTTCCGAAACCTGATGTAAGATCAAACAAATCTGGTGTTTCACATCACCTAACTTTTTCTTACCTATTTATGTAAGAGAAAGCAAAGTGATATGCTGTCACGATCTTCTGAGATATCCACCGAACAAATTTGGCGACCAGCAAAACTGCGAACCCGAAAACAAATCACCACCACCATCTCTTCCTAAACCATTCTTGAAAATGGAGATCCGAAACTTTGAGTTACTCTCAACAATGAAGGTAGACCAACCCGTGAAAACACTACTCCACATATATCCAACCGAAGAAACCTTCCAAAACATATATATAAATCGAATAGTAGGTACTTATTAAAAAAAATTACATGGCATTCACATCACAAAAGAACTTCCAATTTTTTTTTTTAATCAAAAGAAAAATATTTTCATTAAAAGAATTTTACACTTTATTATCAATATGTTAGATACGTTCTAATTAGATTATATTTCTCTCGCTCTCTATCTAACTGCAACAAGTGTTTTAATGATTGATTTTTTTCTATTCAAATTGATATCGAAACTTTTTCATTAAAGAGAAACAGAAATATCACATATCAATCAATTTAATATCTCACAGAGTAAATATAGTAGATTAGGAAATCCTCCAATGAAAAAATATTTTTTATTTTTTGTTTTAAAGGAGGAATTAATTCTCTTTAAAAAAAAATTAATTTTTAATGTGAATTTTCAAAGATTATTAAAAAATCATTTTGAGTTGAAGAAAAGAAGAATTAGAGGCCTAGAATAGAAAGAAAATAAGAAAAAAACTCAATTTCAATTTCGTTGAGAAATTTGGCACTTTTAACTCTCTTTGTTTTAAATGCCAAATTTCGTTAAACCTTTCTTTTCTTCCCTTCCCAGGCTCTGTGGGGATACAGACTGAGATCATTTAATTTCCTCAACAGACAAAAGACCCCATCTTTTTTTATCAAAAAAATTTTCTTTTTATAAAATGTGGGCTTCATTTAATGATTTAGATTTAACTAGTCCCCCTAAAGAAATTTTTCCAGAAATAACTCTCTTCCCTTGTATAAATAAATGTGTCATTTCAATTCTATATGCCGTAAATACTAAAAAAAAAAAAACCCTCCCTCCCTCCTAATTATCTATAGCTATAAAAAATAGATGACATATGAACTTCGGCGAGTGAAATAAAGAGCTTGCCGGAGCTCTTTTTAAATTTTTCTTCCTTAATATATCAATTCATTTTTTTCCTCCAAAAAGAACACAAAAAAAAAAAAAAAAAAATCGAAAGTTAAAATTTCAACCTGTAGACATCTGAGACGAATAAATGAGAGCTACGCAACAAATTTAAACTTTAATAATTATTCGGTTAAAGAATTTTCCAATCGAGCCCTTTGTTAAAATTTTCAAAGCTCAGCTCTTCACACAATCAATCAACTTCTATCAGGCGTAAATTTGATTGACCAACTTTTGATATAGAACGTCCGTCTAGCAGTTTAAACCAAATTTCTCTACCACTATCAGACAGACTGATATCGTGATAAATCTCGAATAGATAAAATTAATATAATTATTTACAATTATTTCTTTGACTGGTAAAGAGAGTTTTTGAGGGAACCCCCTCTCCCCTCCCTTTCTTTTGAGAAAAGGAGAAAAAACTTAATTTATACTAGAGGGTTTTTAGACCTAAGACCAAATTTCTTAGCTTCTTTGCTTATCTAAATATAAAATTCCCAACTTGCTGCATTTATTCAAATACAGACCATTTTTTAAATATTATTTTAGACACTGCTTAAATTAAAAACAGGTGCATGGGTCCTGTAGCGATATAATATATTTAAAATAAATGGCTACCAATTAATTTAAATAAATAAATTCGTCAAATAACAGTTATAATAAATAAATGGCCTTTCATGCCTAAAAACAAAATAAAAATTTTGAGAAAAAACATTAAAATTACTAAAGTAATATTTTCAATTGCGTTCTCCTAAATCTCCAATACACACGCACCTGATTTGAACGAGTTTCTTATTTATTTCCACATAAATAATTTTTAACTCAAAACGTGAATTTCCATGTAATCCCAATACTTTTATTATATTATATAGTTAAGATAAAAATTGGTTAATTTACCTTGAATGTGATCCGAAGTGATGTTGCGATGTTATAAGATGAGATGTTGTTTGGATGAGAGCTAAGCGTTTACTATACGCGAATCCTCCCTCCGACAACGGCGGCGGCGACGAAGGATTCGCGCACCCCGCCCTATTCCCCATTCCTAGCCCCAACCAACCAAGCACCCCCGCCACCGCCCCATCCACATCCCTGGAGAACTCTCTCTCTCTCTCTCTCTCTTTCCCAGTTTTCCCAGTTCCCAGCCTTCTTTAGAGAACCTCTGACCCGGCTACAAGATACAAAGCAAAGTGTTGTAGCTGCTACATATTTTCCCATACCTCATTCTCTTCTCCCGGTCATAGCTTCTGGTTCGATTCCCCAGGGTCGAAATTGATTCTCTCTCTCTCCGCTTAATTAGTGGCTTCCCTTTAAGCCTCTCATCATCATCATCATCATCATCAACAGCAGCAGCAGCAGCTACAACCAGCCATTCCGATTCACAGTCCAATCTCTTTTGTTTATGACAGAACAATCAAAAACAATGTTCCACTTTTCAATAATAATATCGCCTTTAATACACACACACATACACACACACGCGCGCTTAATACAATCAACAAGTGTAAAAAAAAAAGAGGATATCTCTCTAGTTAACTGATAAAACTAGGCACACACTCTGCTTATTGATCTCTCTCACATTTTCAAATTGTCTTCCCTTCTTAAAGAATCAAAAAATAATTTTTAAAGCTTCTTTCTTTCTAGAGAAGAACTTTTTAATAAATTTCTATTCAATGAAAAAATGCGTACTTTATGCAAGTAATAAATAATTCGCCTCTTGAGTCAATTTTGAGTCTCTCCCCTTGTCACCTTCTAATTTTTCATTCCATAATAATCTATATATGATTGGATTCAGCATCTCAAAGAGAATAATTCTGCCAATTTTCGTTTGACCATCTTTATTGATTAATTAAAACAAAAGTTCACATTTCAAACAAATAAAATTTTAAAGACATTATCCGATCGTTCATTTTCATCTTTACAATCATGTTTAAAATATCTTTGGATACAGAATTTCATTTTCTTCTTAATCATTTTTGTAACCCTTTTTCATTTTCGACCCCTTGCACTTTTCGTGACATTTTTCTCCTTGGAAATATATTCTCTAAATGGATCTCTCTGGATCCGAACAAAGAGTCTTTAAAACACAAGTACATATATCTCTTTTATTCTTGGTAGGAATATATGATTTTATTAACCCTTTTGTAATAATTATTCAAAAAAATGTTCTCTTATTGATCTTAATGAAATACCGCTGCCTTAAATAATTTCTAAGGAGTAGCTATAAGAGGTAGCTATAACTCTTTCAGAAGCCCTCCATAGGTTGAGCTATATAAGTTAATTTTACGTAAAAATAATGTCCTTCTTTTGTCCGTTCCTAATATGCACCATTCATGATTAAAGAAGTTTTTATAATGTATCTAGACTAAATATTATATTGCTTGCGCTCCTAAATTTAACTCTTAAGCCGGCTGCACAGCAGTATGATACAATATATGTAATAAGGTCGTAAGCGGTACGCGGTAATTATCTTATAAGATTGGCGGAAACCAGTACGATACCTATATTAGCAACAAGCTCTGCCGGTCTCTCCGCTCAATATCATACGATATTTCAAGCAGACAAAATAATAAGCAAGTCTGAAGTGACTATTACTCTTTTCAAACGAATGTGACATACGTTTCAATAAGAAATGAAAACTCCCGGGGCTCATTCTATAAAATTCTTGGGATTGAAACAATTTTCTTGTAACTTCTACGGAGTTGTGTCTCACATAAATTAATTAAATTATATTTTTGTATTATTTTCTTCTCTTCCTTCTTTTTTCTTTAAATCAGCCAAATGGTGGTCCAGTCAGTGTAGGGGAAAGATTGTGTTTTACTGGTCCGTGAATTGCAAAAGGTGCTTTAAATAACAATATATAACGAGAATGTCATCTTCAGTTGAAACTAACTCGGAAGTTTATCTTGTAGAAGATCTCGTATCTCTTTAGTTTGCAACCGGTCTTAGGAGTGTGAGTGTCAGTCCATTTTTTCCACTATCAGATCTCTCCCTGAATCTAAAAAACATACTGTCTTATACGGAATTCTCATAACTTCTTAATACTTAACTATATACTTTTATTTAACATTAAAAATTTGTTTTGGATAATTTAATATTTCTAAAAGTTGAAATATTTAAATTCAATGATTCTGCACTCCTACTTGATTATTTATTCTATTATATAACTCTAGAGAAGATTAGACCTGTTAATTTTACAACTTGCAAGTTGTCATGTCCGCTATTCAGTAAGAAGCTCCTTAAATTAAATTAAAGGTTAAAGGAAAAGGATCTCGGATAGAGAGAACGCAAATAGGAATTGCTAGTTAACGTAGACGACTCAATATTCAAAGGAACAAAATGTTCATAATTTTTAATTTGATATTTTTTTAAATCTTCATCTCCTCTGCAGGGGATTTCGTTGTTGTCTTTTAGACTACTTGGCGCAACTAACGAGCAAGATTTTCTAAAACAATTTCATTCGAACTTTTTATTCTCGATCAAAGGTTTTTTGGTTGACCTCTTTTTTTTAGTTGCTTTTTTCAACTCATTCAGCAATCCTCTGCTAGTTCATTCTCTGTGTGTCTCCACCTCTCCCCCCTCCCCCAATCTTGTGACCATATATCGTCTGTTCTCCCTCCCTATTTCCTTATTTAATTCTAATTATTATTATTATTCCCCTTAGTTATGAGACATTTTACTATTCATCAATATTTTCATTTAAACATTTCCAATTGAGTCCATTTATGTTTCCGGCGGGTAAAAAAGTGTCAAAAATAAACTAATACTATTACATATCAGAATTTTTATCTTTAAATATTTGACACTTAAATTTACTCTAAGAAAACTAATAAGATACTTTTTTTTTTTTCTTATCGTGAAATTAAATTCTCTTTGCTTTACGTCGTAAATCCTTTGAGCTCGGAATTGATATTCGATATCACCGATATCTTGTTACTAGAAAGACGAGATTTGAGACTTCAGAGTAACTAAAGTAGTCGACCTCATTTCCTTTTCCATATCCTTTAGAATAAGCTTTTTTTTTTTTTGGAATTTATTCTTAAATTTAATTAGATTGTAAAATAAAATCGAATCTTATGTTTTAATAAATACAAACTGCGCAACCCGACTTCGGCCCTGGATCTCCATATAATGGAAGCCCTATACTTGAATATATGCATTTATTTTATCTACTGAAATTTTTCTTAAAATATATTAAATGTTAAAAACCACAAATGATTTAAAATAAATTTCTTATACAAATTCTAAACTATTGAACCATGTGGGTCATCCAAACGTCATTGTAGATTTATGACATCATGACTTATTTCACTAGTAAAAACTCAAGGTCAGAAAGATTTTAAATATATAGATTATAGTGTAATAATAAGGGCGGGGGGGATCGTATTATGTAAAAGGGGGAAGGGAAGCAGAAGCGTGAAAAAATAAATCAACTTTATTTAGAGGCCTGATTGATGAGTTGGTGAATGGCAACTGCGATTAGCAATTCTTCTCTTCACATATAAAATTTTTCCCTCGACCACAGATCCTTTCAGGGCGGAATTAAGCAAAAAAAAGAAGCTGTATGGGTCGATTAAGCAAACTTTTTTCAATAATCTGAATTCAGTAAGTAATAGATCACAGGCTGGGGAATGTGGCATTGGATGATGAAGATGAAGGAAAAGAGAAGATTGCCCTGAAAAAAATTTTGAATTATTAAATCAAATAAAAAAATTCCATTGCGAAATGCAAAAATAGAAAAATGGAGACCAACATTGTAAGTTGTAAAAAATAGGACAACAAAATTAGGCATGGAAATGAAACTATTGTCTTTAAAAAATAGCGAAAGAAAAATTTTTGAAAAAAAGTTTACTTTATGTTTATTGAAAGAGAGTCAAAATTTGGACTGTAACTTTAGAAAAATTTTATAGAATGATAATTGATTGATATGCAACTACCCACAAAGAATTTAGGACTCCCAACTTTATTTTAAGTCATATCGTCTGTTTGTGTCTACTCTATCTGATTGAAACAAACCAAGCAAATAATTTTTTGTTTGTAGTAATCACATCCAAAATCAACTGTGAGTATTGAATCTTATTGGAGGACGGCTCCAACGACGTGCGTTCGTTGTCATGGTAACCTTTAAGAGAAGAAAGAGAGAGAGAGATGAAGGGAATTTATCAAACTCTCTCTCCCAATCATCTTACAAGAATTTCTAAATTGGTTTTATACTTATCCACTTTATTATTTATTTTTACTTTCTTTTATATATACGAATATATGAATATAGTGAGAAAGTATTGCGATTGCCAAAAAAATCGATTTCAAGATTTCAACGAAAATACACATTTTAAGATCACTTGAGTCTAAAAAAAAAATGGTTTTCGCATTATAATCTGACTATCTAGAACAATATATCTCGAAAACGAGTAAACTACGAGGCTGAAATTTTCTATTTAAGCTAGGACACTCGTCGCGTCCACCTCCAAGGTTTTCAATTAAATCGTCCAAAATACTAGTACTTTACTGAGGAACTTTTTTTTTTATTTTTTCAAAATTCGCTTAAACGATTTTGATTAAAATTCATAAATCAATTATTTTTTAAGAAACTCTGAATTGTATTAAGCCTTAACCACCCCAAAATTGGGCCTCACTTTTTTTAGTTTTTTTTTTTTCGATTTTCTCTTAAATTACTCTAACAATATTGATTAAATTGACTGTACGTATAATAAATAGAATGGTTCTTAAGATGTATTAATCATTTTCCATCTCAATAGTATGGGGCCTTCAATTTTGGATTTTAAGTATCCCAACATCTTTACAGATTTTCTGTAGTGTCTTCTCAATTCTGCATAAATACAATAAATAAAATAAATAAATAAATAAATTTATTTACGACGTGCTTAGAGGCACAAGTCCTCGGTGGCTAGGTCCAATCAAACACAAATACAAATTTATAAATTACATTACACAAAACAACAATTTACAAAAAGAAAAATAAATAGAAATGCATGCTCATTAACAAATAACATGTTCATACATTTCCATCGAAAGAAAAAGATAAAAACATTGCGCAGGACGTGACCAGGAGTAAACGACGCATTAACCATCCCGACATTCACCTTAAGCTGTTAAGGAAAACCTGGCTAAAACCTTAACAAAGTTCTTTAACTCCAGAAACTCCTGAACTTCTAAATTTTCTCTACCCTCGATATTTCACGGAACGAGTAAAATTCTTTCAATTCATTCAACCTCATTTTCGTGATCCTCCAACACTCCGAAGTCTACTAAAATCAACATCCACAAATCCACAGATCCACAAATAACCAAACTATTCTGCGCATTTATCCATAGTTCTCAACTAAAATTTTAGATTCATCTTCATTTAAATTTTATTTAGAAATATCCATATCTGAATATACATTAATATATTTTCTGTAATTTGTTATGTAATTTTTTTTTTTTTTTTTGTTTTTGTTGAGATTACCTCGACGTTTCGGTTCTCCATTTTCAAGAGTGCTGGATTAGGAAGTGATGGTGGTAGTGATTTGTTTTGGGGATCACAATCTTGCTGGTCCCTAAATCAACGCGGGCCAACCCGGGAAAACATTATTCCACATAAATCCAACTGCGGAAACTTGCCAGAACATATATATATATATATATATATATATATATTCCTAACACAAAACTCTTGAAAATGGCTCCAAAAGGAGAGCCGAAACGTCAAGTTAATCTCAACAATCAACGCGGG
>JAAAKE020165047.1:0-11794 GCA_010014785.2 Anisolabis maritima
TATATATATAAATTTATTTCATGTTCACCCTAATAATACTTGAAAAAAATGGAAGATATTAATAATTAATCGTTATCTAATTTCTTATATATATAAATATATAACAAATATAAATATAAATATATACAAGCTTTAGACTTTTAGGGGAGAAAAAATTACTAAAAGGGAACCAAACAGTCGGCCACAACGAAATATATCTAAGTATTTCACAAATTTGTAAGAATATTTTACATTAACTATGATATAAATATGATTTTTTTTTATAAATATAATAGGTAAAATTAAAAGAATTAATATATGTAGGCAAAAATAGGAGTTAAGAAGAAATATAAGAAAATAAGTTGAATATTTCTAATTTTTTTTTATTAAAAAAGCTCTAAATGAACTTCTGAAATAAAATTTGTTTATTAATTTAGAAAGAGATATGATAAAGTGATCCTACCTTTGCTGCCAAGCGCCCCTAGGACCGGTGAGCTCGTGCCTGAGCCTGTTCCATCTGCGTAGGGCCGCAGCTTCTTCAGCTCGCTCCTGAGCACCAACAGCCGCGAATCTTGCAGCCTCTTCACACTGACGAAGACGTGCAGGGCTTAAAATGTGAACCTAAAATAAAAAAACAACATTCTAATATTATTTTGATAAAAAAAAATTATTAGATAGGATTTAGAAGAGAATATATTATTATAAATAGATTATTATATATTTATACCATTTACCCTATTTAAAAAAAGCCCATATATAAGTTTCGGTCCCACCCGAATTTTTCTGGTAAGCATAATGTATTGCATCCCCTTTTCATGGAGGCTCAATCATAACTAACATGACGAACTTACTAGAATATCAAGAATTTACTTTTATTTTCTAATTGAATGAAGAAAGATAATTCGTCATCCCTCTAAAAGTCAGCATGGCTTATAGAAAAAAGTTGATTATTTTTTTTGCCTTAATTTTGGCAGTTTAAAATATTAATATTTGTAGAAAATTAAATTTAGAATAATACTAAAATAAAAAAAATGGAAAGGGTAGATACCTGAAGACGGTGCCTTGCCTCTGCGCATTTTCGAAGACGTCTTTGGGAAGCTGCCTTACAAGCTTCGTAGCATTCGGCCCAAAAGGTGTCAAGTGAGGTTCCTAATTGAGCCTGCACCTGAGCCTCGTAGGCCTCCTGCAGGGGATTCACCTGAAAAATAAAAAACAATATTGATTAGAATTAATTAATGGATGGATGAAAAATTTCGGAAAAAAATCAATAGGGTAGACCAAGCTGAATCGGATCAAAATAACGAAATAGTTTATATTTAAAAGTTTTTTTTTTCGGCAACTATGGCCAGGTTTATTTAAATCATTTGATATCGCATATAATTTAAATAAATTTTTGTGGCTTTGGACGGGAAGCGAACCTCTGAGCCGAGTCCTCCAGTGCACCAAAGGAAAGGACTATATTTAAAAGTTAAGCTTATAAATGATTTTTATTATTATATTTATCCTTAATTAATTTTAGGTCATCACTAATTTGTATTTTCTAAATTTCGTTTGTAATACATTTCTTTAAAATTTTTTGTGTAAAATAGGTTGAAGAAAGGCGCCATATTGTTTCTTTATACCAGACGACAAGTTAAGTGACTTCTTTGTTTAATAAATGGCTGCATAATTCAAAAGGTAATGAAAATACGGAAAAAAGGCTGAACAAATTTCCTATCAAAAGTAGATAATTATTCAATTCCTCTGCTTCCGGATTGCATTGTTTTACCAAACAATAAATGAAAATAAGGATAATTAGATGCTTTTTTAAAACATAATTTGCTTTTCTTTTTATTTAAGGCAAATTAAAAAAATTATATGATGAATTCATTTAAACATTTTAAATAAACATCCGTCTGCATTTAGTTTTACAAGAAACATTTAGTTTAAAATTTTATATAGACATTCAAATCTGATCATATCTTGTAATAACGAAAATAATTACCTCCGGTCCCTTAGCTCATAGTTAGAGGTCTAGGACTGTTCATGTTTCTCTAAGGGTAAGTGGTTCATTTCCCGCTCAAAATGATAAAATTTATTTAAATTATATTGGCCCTCAATTAATTGAAATAAACATGGATGGAGTCTAAATGGTCAGGTGTCAAAAAAAAAAAAAGGAAAATAATTTCACTTAAAAATAAAAATCAACAAGTTGATCGGACTATATTGATAATAAAAAATAGGATTCGTTCATTTCAATTTCTACCTAATACATAATGATCTCTCGGCTCGTTTAGCATGGGCTGCATAAATTGCTTTCTGGAAATTAGGCTATCAAAAAGATCAACTCACTAATGGATTTTTCGATTCCTCCAGAGCAGACAAATTGTTAAATATCCTTAGAATTGAGTTGCCTATCATACAGCAAGCAAAACTAACATGCATTTTTGGGGATATAGGCGATAATCCATTCATAAAAACATATTGAAAAAGTGAAAGAATGTGTTTTGCGTAAGAACTTTTTCTAAAAATCTTAATAAGGGATAATATTCGATAGAGAGGAAAAATATTTAAGTGTTCAATAATGATATTAATGATGATGAAGTTTGATTTCCTTATTCTATTGTCAACAGGTGAGGAGAGACTTCTACTCTCTTTTGTATTGTTCTATGACTAATTATTGCTTTTATTTTCTTGAAAACAATTGCTGAGCAGCATGATTTTGCTTTCTTGGCCTGCCACAATGTGCAAAATAAACGTCCTAACACATTCCAAAATGAAATTATTTTATTAACTAAATGAGGTTTACTTGTTGATTATTATTGATAGATAGCTAAAAAGAAATCTTTTGAAAAGAATGTAAAGAAATTAAAAAACAATTTTTTGAGGTCGAAATTAATTTAAAGGGAAAATAATAAATTTTGTTCATTCATTCATGTCAATGGATGAGTTTAATTATTTTATTTATGTTGGAAAATTAAAGAAAGGTGAGTCGTGATTTAATGTCACAGGAAATACCCATAACAAATTTTGTTTGTATATAATAATCACTTAAAAAGATTTGACAAAATAATAAAACTGATAAATTATAAATATATGGCATAAAGATTTGTGAAAAAATAATGACATGGTTTTTTGTTTGTGCCCTAGATTTAAAGGCATAGAGGATTTAAATGATCTTCATAGTTTTAAAATGGGGATTAGATTTCTATAATTTCGAAATCGGCTAGACTATTAATTAGGCAGCAAATATCTGAATATTTAAAATTTGGGTATTTTTTTATTAGAAAATCTACCCTTGGAATTGAAAAATATTGATTAACAATTAATATTGATAAATAAGGACGGAGTCTAAAAGGTCTCAAATGCCGAAAATTGTGTAATTAAATCAGCCTCACTGATCCACTCTGAATTGACATATAAAAATGTCATCTGTTATTTTATGAATCTGAACTACATATGACGACAGATCGAAAAAGTGTTCATGGGCAGTTTAAATTCGTTCATTTTTGATGAAGTTAGACAATCCGTATGACCAACTTACTAATGAATTTTTCGATTAATTGCTCCCTAGCTATTTTTTAATTGGCCGCGCATGCCCAGTGGTTAATTTCTAGAGGTTTAGCAACTGTTCGCTACTTTGGAGCAATTCATGGAAAAATCCATTAGAGATCCATTGGTTATTTGGACATTTCAGCAACTACAAACGAACGAATGTACGCATCCCATGGTAATCCATCGTTATCTATAAATTTCGTAGTCAAAATTGGTTTGACTAAATGCTCCCTTTAACTAGAGGTTTCGAAATAAATATCAAATTTTTTTTATATACAATAAAAAGTTTTTCATGATTTTTATTTATTAAAAAATTCTTATTAGAAAAAATAAAAATTACCAATTTAATTTATTTTAGTAATAACATATTCCAGCAGATTACTTTGAAAGATAAATAAAACAAGTTGTTATTTATTTAAGCTATTTATTTTTATAGTTTTTAATTTTTGCCTTCTCATTTGTGAAATCACTTGATTCAAAATCAAAATAGTTCAATGAGGAACAGCATATGTTTAAGTGACACGATCCTTTTTCAGGTGAGCATTGTCTACCCAAGTGTTATAATAGGCTTTGACCTCGATGAGGATGGGAAAAAGTGGGGGGGGGGGGGCGTCATTAATCTTCTCTTTATCAAAGCCTCCGGCACTTAAGCTTATTCTTTTCATGGGTAACAAATTAGAACCTTATTTTAGCAAATAACAACAGTTGTTGAGGGAAAGTATTTTTTTAATATCCTAATTAAAATACAAATAAATTAATTGATAAATAAATACATATTTTTAGGTTTTTATTTCAAAATAAAGTATAAGAGGCACATAAAAATGTAGCTATATATGCGCGAGAATGTCCACCCAAATGTTTTATGTCTTAAGCACCACTCTCACATTTTTACACAACATCAATAATTAAAAGAAATAGGAAATGGCTGAAGAAATTTGTTGAAAAGGTTGAATGGGCGGTCTATGAAGAAATCCAAAAAATTGTGGATAAGGTTTACAGAAATTTGTCAGAGTTTGGTCCCTGGAAGAATGGCAACTCAAATGACCAACTTATTAGTAGGTTTTTCGATTAAATGCTCTAAAGCTTCTCTAGAGAGATCAAAGTAGACTTAATTGTTTGAAATTACCAAATGAGCATGACTTTTTAGCTCTAGAGCTCTGGAGCATTTAATCAAAAAGAGATGTTCTTCCAGCAAACAAAAAGTAACATAAATATTTTATACACCCAATGATTTTAATATTTTTAGAAGATTGTTTAATTAAGTGGGTATCATTATTTGGGAGAAGGGTCGATATTTATTCTTCATTCTTCGAAAAATTAATGAGTGTTTTCTTTTTAAAAATTTCCTCCAACCACCGGAACTGAAAGATCCTCTCTCCCAATGATCTCTTACTAATTTCAGGTATTAACAATGAAATTATTTTTAAAATTTTAATTTTCAATGTTTATTTATGTTAATATTATAAAAAGCAACAAAATAGTTTTTTTTTTTCTTAACAATTCCATTATTAAAGTAAAGAGTTGTTTGAAAATAATTATATTGATAATATAGTCGACGTTCTTTGGGCAACTAAGGGAAAGGAAATAAAAAGATTTTTCGAAATCAGATGACTATGAGAAAATATTTTGATTTAATAATTATTATTCAAGATGAAGTCGATCATGAGCAAGCTAAAATCAATCTATTAAAATCAATTGATATGTAAATTCACTTTGTTATTAAAATAAAATTTAATAGTAATATTTATTTTTGTCAAAAAAATAAGATATTTCTTGAAAAGAAAAAAATTCAAGATTTATCTTTTTATTTTTCATAAATAGACATATATATATATATATATATATATATAATAGAGTAATTGTCTGATATCTATTATCATTTTCCTACACCTGAGTGGTTAATCTCACTAATATAGTCCATAAATGTAGCCCGGTCTGGAGTAAATGATCGAAATTGGTTCGAGAAGTTCGGTAGTACCGGCAAAATAAATAAATAATTTTTTTTTCTTTATCCTTTTTGACTACAAGAAACTTACGGAAGCCGTACGTTCCCCACCTGTGATATATATTTAAAAAACCGGCATGCGTTTCTCACTGACATCATGCGACTCAACCCCACTGCCTTACACATATTATCATAGTAAACACATATTTTGTGTTGATTTAGAAAAGAGATGAAAAAAATTATTTGCTCAACTATTTATATGTCAAGAGATTGAATGATTATATTGAATTTTTAATAATCAAAATGAAAAGCGCTGAAGAGATTTAATTAAGAAAGAGGGTATGCATGTTTGCATTCAGCTCTACAGAGGCCTCTTAAAATATAATAGTAAAATATACATATACGAGGGTTGCATTTTATATTTCAGGATTTGAAATCAAAAACAACCAAAAACGATCTCCCGAAATATAAAAGGCAACCCTCGTAGGTATGTATATTTGTAAATATAGATTTTTCTTTTCTTTTCATTAACAATATGCTCTAAAGATTTCGAAAAAATTATTTTTTTAAGGTTTAAGAAGGACGTCCCTCCCAAAGTTATTGGAAATTGTAAAAAAATACTAAATAAAATTTATAACTAGAAAAAAAGAGGTGAAAATATATTGTAAAAAAAAAAAAGTTAAAACAAAAAAAATTCTTTCTGGGCCCATCAGACTAAAATTATGCTCACTACACTAGTCCTTCCCAAAAAATATTGACTAAACAATATTAATAAAAAGTTTAGATTTTTTTTATCTGGTTTTATTAAAAATATTTATTGTATTCATCTATTTGTTGAGGAAATAGAAATGAATGATATGATGTGAAAAGAAAAGTGAAAGATTAATAATATGTATAATAAATGAGAAGGTAAGTTTTTAGGAATGTTAAGAGAAGCGGAAACGTTTCCTCAGGCTGTTTGTCAAAGAGGAGAGCTGATTCTTCAAGGAGGGGGACGGTTAAAGAGATCGTCTTCAGGTGGAAGAGCTCAGTGCTTGCCAAGGGACTCAGCAGAAACATCATGGACCACAAGAATAATCTTCTGGGATAAACTCTTGGAAATCACTAATCAGCCATGCGGATCTACTTTATAATAGTAAGTTATCAAGATCTTTTGATGACCTTCAATTGATTCCTAAACGAGAAAAATTATATTTTTTTCTTTGGAAATATATGCAGAAACATTTACTTAAACCATATATCATATATTTAAATTTTTTTTACTTTATAAACCAATAATTGATTTACTTTTATTATTTAAATTTTTTGTAGTGAAATTATTTCTGAAGAGAATATTTATATAAGTAAGGCAGAGTGAATCCCAAAAGGAGCATAGTAGCTAAAACAATTTTCAATGATATGGAAGAATGTCTAAAATGCCAACAAAATTTTGAAATAAAAATAAAAATAATAAACCAAATTTTGACAACTCAGATGAAATAAATCTAATTTTATGATTCTTAAACTAAAATACTATTTTTTTTTTTTTTTTTATTTCCAGGGTTTTTAATTTGTTCAATCTTTTTTTTTTTTAAGTCTCGTAGGCATCTGACTTTTAAACGATACATGGATATATTAATTACCATACAATTATCCAGGCATATTTGTTTACATCAATTGGTATCCAATTGATTTAAATAAATTTTCATCGGACGGCCTGGGATCTAAACCCGCACCCTTTGGCTTTGAAGGCTATCAATACTGACAATGTCAATATCTTTAACCTCTCGGCCACCACAAATAATTATTATTATTTTAACAATTCGAACGAAATTTGTCAATTCCTAAGCATACCCAAATCTCCATTGACATCTCTGGGCCAATATCCTCATCCATAAACAATCAACAACGGAAATGACATTTGTTATACGATTGGAAAATATGAAGAGATATTACATATTACAAATATTAACTAAAGTAATCTTTATCCACATTAGTTTTATACGATAAAAATTTTTTTGGGATATGCTAATTTATTTTAAAGAATCTTCTTTTTTTTTTCCTTTTTTTTTTTAAGAAAAATGCCTCAAGAGGGCTTAAGGTGGGATAATAAAGAAAAACTCTCTAGAAAAATTACCTTTAGATTTTTTAAATTATGAAAAAGGGAATTTTACTTTCTCTTAATTATACATGTAATATATAGTGAGGAAGAATTGGGATGGCAAAAAAAAATGTCGATGTCGAGATTTAAATAGAAATATACGTTTTGAGGTCCTCTGAGTCTAAAAAAAATGTGTCTCGTAAAATGGTTTGTGTGTGTGTCAGTGGGTGACTGTGAACAAAATTTCTCAAAAACGAAAAGAGTCTCGAGGCTGAATTTTTATTTTTAGGCTAGGCCTCGGCGCATGGACTTCATAGCTTGAAATCGGGATATGTAGGATTTTAGACCCTCTTAGCTTCGCCAGACTCCTATTTGCTGATTTATATAAAAACATAAGTAGTAAGCTCTTTCAACATTAATATGCAAAACTAAGAAATTTGTTATATATTTTAATGAAACAAAATATAATTCTTAGTTGACTATACACTAATTTTAAAAGGAAATGGTCCTTTTTAGATATGAAGTAGGTTTTCAGAGGGGGGGAAACTCGGACTTCCCCCCTTCCCCTCCACCTCTTAATTTTTCGGCGATATATTTTTTATATTTTAACTAACATCTAATGAAATACACATTTTATTTCGGAGGTGCCCAAATGTTATAAAAGCAAGGTCAAAAAATAAAAGAACCTAAACTCAATGAATCCTTTAGTGATACTTTATATTTATTATAAGCTTATATTTAATTACTAAAATTTTCCAAAATAAGTCTAAGTACATAAATAATCTCCATATGTTTAATAATATGGCAGGTACCCAAAGTTTTTGAATATAAGAATGCCTCGATAATAGAATTCGTAAGTAAATATGAAAATAGATATATCAGATTTCAGACAATTTTTTAAATTTGAATATCATCTAATATGAGATTTTATTTTGATCAAAATAGTTAAAATGGTTTATGAAAAAATCAAAAAATTTATTAGGATCTATCTAAATGGAGGGATAAAATTTTTTTCAGGCTAGTCGATATCATTAATTGCATATATTTAGCTAATAAAACTACTTACAGTGAAAAAATGATTTTGTTGGAGTCGTTTATAAATTAAAATTCTTAAGAAAAGGGGTTCCTGGCAGAAATGAGAGAGAAACCATTTTTCCTTTTTCAAATTTTCCTAAAATTATAATTTAAAAAATTTGTATTTAAAAGTGAAAATACTTATTATTATTATTATTATTATTAAGTTAAAATTTTTATTATTATTATTAAGTTAAAATTTTTATTATTATTAGCTATCACAAAAAATAGTTCATTGACCCTCTGAAAATGTACATATCATTAAAACAAAGCCTAGAGGAGGTTTTTTTATTAAATAGGTTTTTTTTAAGTTAGACATAATTTTTAAATTTCTCTTAATTATTCAGCGCAACAATAAATTGATAATGACATTGTCATTTTTTTCACTTTTGACTATTTTTTCAGTTGCTCGGTCAAATATATTATTTTTTTTTTTTTGATAATAAATCACTTTCAAATGCATCTGAAATAGAGTGTGTAAGTTTGGAGTTGTTTCACTTGATATTTAAAAACATTATTAAGATAGATGACTTTACCTTTACTTTAGTAACCGACTACCCCCGAAACTTTCTTTTTATGTAGATAAATCAATTTCTTTAATTTAACAAATTGACAGAATTAAATCCAGCCTTCTCACAAATTACTAGACTCAAAAGATATATTTACCCTTTTCTTTAATTAATGTCAAGATCCCAGCCGTCTGATAAAAATTTATTTAAAATAATTGGATACCAATTGTTATAAATAAATATGCTTAAATAATCTATTTAAAGTCTATATGCCAAAAATGCCAAAAGCACTTAAAAAAAAAATTACTGTATTTCAACAATTTTAAGACTTATTCTATTAAAGCATAGGGCTATAGTAATAATAAAAAAATCTCCCTGTGCATTGTGCCTAGATGCTAATTCACAATTTAGATTTTAAAAGATAAATAAGAACACTGTATAAATTTTGAGTATTGTTTGTTTGTTGCCGAAAAGGGCAACAAGTGCAATACTGCAAAAAAAAAACACTAAGTGTAGATCACCATACAGGGGTCTGTTGACGTGCATTTGTGTTTGTTTGTGTTAAAACAATTGAGGGTAATTGGCTGTTTAGTTATATATGAGTCTTGGAAATACTAAACAGTCCTGTCACTATTTACTAAACAAAATATCATAATATTGTTGAGGTATTGATGTATCTTTGTTCAGAAAAAGGATGTATATTCCCCGAAACATAGAGGGCAGTATAATAAATATTATAGGCCGATAAGAAGGCGTGTAATTGAGATTATGTATATGAAATAATTTCTGAAATTTTTAAATTAAAAAATATATTTCTTGAAATTCCAGTCATCTCGTCAAGGTATGAAAACCTGATCTATTTAAAGAGATTCCAACCGTCCTAAATTTTGTATTTCACAATGTTGACCTTTCTAAAGTAAATAGGCAAACTAAATTCCATATTGGAGTACAATATAATATAAGCAAATCAAAATTAAAATTTTTTTCTGTTCCTAAATATATTTTAAAATATAAATTAAAATTCATGAAAATTTATAGAACTCGTGAAATAATTAATAATATAAAAGTAAAAAAATAATTTTAAAATTAAATTTTTTTGTTAGTGAATTTGAATGCATGTAAGGAATTTACACACAGTCCTGAAAATTTATTTAAATTAATTGAAATCCAACTGGTTAAAATAAATGTGCCTGGATTACAGGTATCGCAATAAATATATTGTGTATCATTTCAATTCTATATGGCCTCAGATGCCAAAAAGACTAAAAAAAAATTACATTTTTTTCAGACAATTTTCAATCGACCAAATCAAATTTGCTGATAAAAAGAATTTCATTCTTAGATTTTTTTTTTTTTTTTTTTGTAAAATCTTATGAATTAACTAATAAAATTTTTGGCTATTTTATTTTATTTGATATATATAATATATCACTGCTGATGTATATATGTCAAATGAAATAAAATTGGCTGAATTTCTTCATTTTTACCGTTCCACAATTTATACATATCAAATGATTTTAATAAATATGGACCGAGTCTAAATGTCCGAAAGACTTAAAAAAAAGGTATACATATAACTTCATCTTCAAAAATTTTTTTATTAATAATAAAAATTATTATGAAGATAAGGAAAGCATTTTCACTAAAGTCAAAATATTTTTACTAAACTCTGATCTTCTAAGTAATGCAGGAAAGACTTTTCATAATTCTTAGCATATGGGGTTTTTATCTAAAATAAATGAATACTAATTAATTGGATGCCAATTTTGATTATATTTTTTTATTTCAATTCACCGGTCATTATAGAATCACCTATAGGGATCTGAGATTTACCTGAAATGCTTTCGTGCCGTAGCCATCTGAGAAATTCCCCTTAAGGGGTTAACTCTTTCTTCAAAGAAAACAACACTAAATAACAAATTCATTCTATTTATCTTCCCTAATAATAAATTATAAAAACAGCATTTATTAATTCTTCCTAATTCTCTTTGATGGAAGCAAATGATTGGCTTGCAAAACAAGCTCCTAAGACAAGTTCAGGCATTCGGGGCAGTAGGACATTTGACCTCTGAGACACAACTTTTCACCTTCATATTGAATGTTTAGAACCTAGCGATTGAAAACATGTACCCTTTAAAATGTTTGCTAAAAGAATTCAACTAGAAAATAGTATATAAATTTATTATTAAAAAAAAGTAATTAACCGTTCAATAAATTCATATCTGTTAAATTTATCCATTAACTGCAATTAATTTGAATTTCTAATAAGATTTTTTAAATAAATTGGCTTTTGAACCTCAAGACATAAATAAACAAGTGCTAGAGCGAGAACAAGAACAGTAATAATAATGAATTAATGAGGGCTTTCTCCTGGTTGCTTACTGGAACGGAGGATCATTCTCCTTACTAAGTTGAAACTATTCGCAATTTTGCTTCAAAAAAAATCTCTGAAACCGAATTTTTTTCTAAGTCTTTTCAAAAGCCATATGGATATTAAAAGATATATAATATATTTATTTACAATACAATGATCCAGGCATATTTATTTATTTTAATTGGGATCCAATTGATTTAAAAAAATTTTCATCGGATTGCCTTGGGATCTGAATCCACAACTCCTCGGCTTTTAAGATTATCAATACTGAGAATGTCAATATCTTTAACGGTCACGGG
>JAAAKE020165058.1:0-11794 GCA_010014785.2 Anisolabis maritima
TTGTAATGAAATATAGAAAATATCAGGAGGATATGTGAAAAGATAGAATAACCCTCTCAGGCATTCCTGGCATAAACTGAATCATGAAAAAACTCATGAGTCGGGTGTTTTTTAATTCATCTATTAATTACTTACCCAAAATGAACCAGGGTCAATCCAAATTTAATTTCTATTTAGCCTATATTTAAAATGATGGGCAAATAAATTTCAAATAGAAACAAATGTGTAATATGTATCATAAATAATATAAGGCAATGTAGTCAGGGGAGTCCAAGGGAGTCGGGGTTCCTCTTACCAAGTCAAAAAATTGCAAAAAAAAAAAAAAAAAAAAAAATGAATAAAATTAGAAAAATGAATTAACAAGTCTAATAAAAAAAACCACTCAAATAAGAAAGATCATAGAAGAAAAAACTTTTATTAACTTAAATTGAAATACAGAAGTCTATCTATTACGCTGGAGGCGCACCTACAAAATTTTTTTTTCTTGGGAAAAATAAATGCCAAAAAAGATAAATAAAATAAATAATAGCTCATATATCAAATAAGGCAACTCTTGCCTAGGACCCAGCCCGCGCAGCGGGCCTCTCTAATCCTATTTTTACGCCAATGATTAAATAGTTTAAATATTATTAACATATGATCTAAGATGTAAAAGGGTTAAAAAATCATTAAATTATTACATGACTTATGCAGACTATTTATATTAGAATTTAAATTAAATTTTCCGGAAGACATATTTATTGATTCTTTATTTGTTTGGGGATAAATATTTTTAAGGTTGAAAAAGAAATTTCTATTCTGTCATATAAAAGAAATAAATCAGGGGAATATCTCTCTTGACATGAATTAGAGGTCAGCAGAGTGATAGCAAACCAGCAATGACCTCGCGTGTCTATTGAACAAATAAATAAAAAACTAAATATGCTCAACTTGGGACATTTTACCTTTCCTAACTTAAATGGAAAATAATACTCTAATACGATAACTTTCTCCCACCAATCACGATACTTCCACCTGCTTTTGTGAAATGAAAGGGGAAAAGATAATGATAAAAGTTTATATTCTCAGTTTCAATATTTGATTATGAATTATTTTTTCGTCTGGATATATAAGTTCTTAATCAAACAAACAATTTAGTTGAGTAAGAGAAATAGCTTTCAATTCTGACAAATTCATCTTATAAGAGAATATTCATTTTAAGAAATAAATATGTATGTATAAATATATGGACTAAATGGCCTTAGATGCCGAAAATGACTTTAAAAAAATATTAATTTTAAGGAAAAAATATATGAATTTAATCAATCGTTAGAGTGAATTTTGAGAAAAACTAAAAAAGTACATCATTAAAGTACTAGTAGTACACGTTGGCCGATTTTATTGAAAAGATTCGATGAGGGGTCTTAAATATAAAATTTCAGCCTAGTACGTTTTTTTGTTTTAGAGAAATCTTGTTCAAAGACACACAGACACACACATAGACAGACAGAGCCCCCCATTTTTTAAACAAATTCCCTCGAAATCTCGACATTGATTTTTTTGCGTACTTTCTCCTTATATATTTCATAAGAAAGAGACAGTAAAAAAGCGCGCCTATTGATATAAATAAAATAAAATAATATATTATTATATACTGAATTGCAATATTAAATCATGCCCCCTGTTTTTCTATCTTTATTTTATTATTTATAAAAGCAAATTAAAGAATTTTGATAGAAATTTTAGTTGTTTTGAGAATGAAAGTTAAGAGCAAAAATTTGCAAAATATTTTTTAATAATAAAATAAACTCAAAACACGTGGAGTCTTAATATTGCAATTCACTGAACAATTTCTTGAAGAAATCCCACAAACAAATATTCAAAATGGGATTATTTTGTTTTTAAAAATTTGAAAATTTATAAATGAAATTTTCGTGTTTTGATATTGTTTCCCTAGTGTGGAGGTAAAGATCTTGCTTCTGTCTTAGATCAATATAATATATGGCTAACAATTAATTTAAATAAATATTGACGCATAATGGATAGGGTAAAAATATATATTCGATTATTTCAAATTCTATATTGGTCGAAAAAAATTCTGGAAAATTTTCAATAAAAATACCTATATTTTTTTTTTTAAAGAAAATAATCTTACATACGAAATGCATGAGCGAGAGTTTCCCTTGAAACTCACTGTATATAGGGAAAAAATTATATACATTCAGGAACTTAAATATAGATATGTCAAACATTTCGGTAACGAATACAAAAAATTTTTTGTAAGGATATTGCTAATAAATGAAAATAACTTTCTAATATTTATAACTTTTTGTATCTCTGATATTTAGATGATTAGGAAATTAATAAAACGCGGAACACATATTCCCTTATTTCTTTGGGAACAAATGGTATCTATAAACAATCTGAATCCTTGCCGGGTGACGATAAAACATAAAGCTGTGGGTTGTGCGAGGGAAGGTCGTAAAAGACGCTTTAAAAGGGTCCGCAGGTGCAACAAGTGTACTCAAATGAGTAACTGTCGTATTGCTTCCCCTTACGCTTATGTATTTTTTAAAAAGTCAATGCTTTTTCAATCAATAGGATGAGTAGTCACGGTTGTTAAGGGAAGGATTGCTTAATTAATAATACTTTTTAAAAGGTCAAATCATTGATTTTTTAAAGTTTTATAAATCCAAGTTGCTTTATTTTAAATAGAAAAAAATCTCAAACTCATTGATTGAGAGCTTAATAAAAATTTAAATCTAATTTTCAAAAGTTTAGGTCTGGTTAAAAAAAATCTAATTGAATCACTAATATAAATAAATAAGGACAGAGTTTAAATGGCCTCAGGTGCCGAAAAAGACTTAAAAGAAAAATGAATCAAGTGATATAATCTGTGCCCCTTTGAGTAGAAGTAAAGCTCTTGCTCATAAGGTTGTTTTATTTTTTTTCCGAAAATTCAAATCATTAATAAAATTCCTCAAATTTTTTGAAGCACCTAATAAAAACCACCACGATAAAATTTTCAAAAATGAACATTAAACATTTATATGGCTAAATGTTGATTTAAAGATCTAGAGGATGTATTACCTAATGAATAATTCGCCAATTAATCGCAAACTAAGTATAAACGTTCTTAGTTCGGTTGACTCGTGGTTAGATCAAGTAATCACCTTGAGATAATTTAAAAAAATTAATACTATTATATAAAATACATATCTGTCTGTATTTAAATTGCATTAAAAATCAAAAAAATTATAGCATCGATCTTTTGGCGAACATCGGAAGCTTTATATTTATATTATTGGAGGAAATTTTCATTTTTTTTTTTTTTTTTTTTTTTTTTTAATAATTATATTTAGAGAAAATTTTTCAAGTATATTATATAAATGTTTTATTTTTTGAGAAAACTAAAAAATTTTGGGTCCTGGCCTACTCGAGGTGAGTGGGAGATTCGAAAATATAAAGTATCTCAAATTGAATCCAAGAATTAATAAACCCTGGCGGGCATTAGAATGGACCTAGATATGAAGTCTCATCAAGTTCTTAATTATGTGCTTTATCGATGAAGAAAAAATAATGTCAGACACTCAGCGAATTCCTTGAACTCATAGTGGATCCAAACGTAAAGATTCGTTGAAAATTTCCACAATACCAATATTTCTGCTTCCCCAGCGGATATACATGTACATAAACATAAAATGCTTATTTAATTAGAATCGGTCGGTTTTGTGGCAGAT
This sequence comes from Anisolabis maritima, assembly GCA_010014785.2. Taxonomy (NCBI): domain Eukaryota; kingdom Metazoa; phylum Arthropoda; class Insecta; order Dermaptera; family Anisolabididae; genus Anisolabis; species Anisolabis maritima. The sequence continues at coordinate 3,720 of JAAAKE020165058.1, forward strand.
TATTTTATTAATAAATAATTATAATTTTAGGAACCTGATTATTTATTTGATTATTTAATTTCTCCCATGGCAAGAGATAATAACTTAATGAGAGCTATCTCTAAAATTACTTATGATCAATAATAACTTTATTAATCTTATCATGCATCCGTCAAAATCTCTCTTATATGTTAAGCAAGGGGCGGATTGAGGAGGTGCTTTTAAATTAATTTCTCTTTGATAGGGAGAAAATTAGTTTCTCAATAGCTTAAAGAATTAATTTACATTTAAATATAAAATCAAACAATCTGAATATTGAATTTTCAGAAGGAATAAAAAAGAGCCGAAACGAATCTGATTGAGAATAAAAGAGAAAATAAATTGCTGTTTAGGAAAAAAATGGCTATAACAGCTTAATTTGTGTTTAAATAGTGTGACCGGATAGTGGGAAAACTATTTATGTCTAGTATACAATTTTCATTTGAAAGAATAAATAATATGAAAATATGTATTATAAGGAAGCTTTCCCCAACCCCCAGGTTACTTCCTTAAATTGTATTCCTTCATTTAAGAAATTTAAATAACTATGACGTCACTTTTTTTTAAAGTCTTTCGATATCTTAAGTCATTTAGAGATCCGGTCCTTTTTTATTTAAATTTATTAGTAACAAATTTAATTTATCGCTATGAAAGAGAAGCGAACCACTAATTCTATGATCTCTATCTGTTCCAAGAGGCTGGAAGGAAAAAAGGCACATTTACGCGCAGAAACATTGAACTAAACAAACCAAGTTATTCAGTACAATCATTCTTGTTCCAAAGAATACAATTTTGTGAAGACAGATTTGACTCTTGCGAGAATTATTAGGTTTTGTTCATTAACACAATCAAGCGCGTGCGCAGTGCGCCACGCACATTTCTACGTTAAATGCATACGTCACGCGCATAACTTTTTAAATAATTTATAACAGCGGTTCGCAGAGCATCAATCAACATAACGTTTTTTGGCCGACTGGTAATATAAAAAATTAATTTCGCAAAATAAATTATATAATAATATAAAATATAAACTAGTAACAAAAACAATCTGAAATAAATAAATATCCATTCTTTATAAAAACAAAAGTTAACACGTTTATTTTATTCAAAAATCGAAAAACGTTGAAGTTTAATATTTAATCTAGGTGTTGAGGGTGACTCTTGGAGAAATCAAATATTTCTTTTCTTACTAAAATAATTTTATCAAAATCTTATTATTTTTTGAAATATATGTATGGTTTTATTTATTTTTTGATAACTTAAAAATAAAATAAATTAATTCTCTGTCAGTGCGGAATTTAGACATATTCATTTAAATCGTTTCAAAATATTCATCAATAATTAATTCCTTTTACAAGTGAAAATAATCAATGCTAATGAATGAACCATCATTTGACGGAGACACATTTATAAATGATTGATTATCAGCTTGCTGAGGCTCAACTGCATAATATTCCCCCTCTCCATTGTGCCATCCTATCGGTTATCAATAGGCAGGTATTAGAGATAGGGAATCGAGAATGATTGAGAAATAATTTATTAAAACAAAAAACTCAAAGATTGATTTCAACTTCATTAAAAATTAAATATATGTAGTCAACATAAGTAATGGATAATAAAAATAACGGTTCTTCGAGAAAAGTTAAATTTTTTTTCGAAATAAAAAGAAAGAATATAAAATTAATAGTAGTTTTTGCAGCATCGGAGGTCATTTAGATTCCGTCCCTATTTAATTATATTAAATCATAATATAAATAAATTTTTGGCGCGAAAAGCGAACTATTGATATTTTGATATGTGAGACGAGATCTTTATCAAAGGCCAATATATTCAATAAATTTAGACGTGGCGACCGGGTGGCTGTAGATTAAAAATAAAAAAGAAAGATAGAAGAAAGCAGCCAAAGGATGAGTCTTTTTTGGAATCTGAGGCCATTTAGAATCCGCCATTATTTATTTAAATTAATTGGTAGTCAATATAAAATTTTCCATTAGTTAAATCACGAGAGCGCCTAACATTTAGGCAATCAGAAGAGAAAGGAAGGGAGTTTTGAGAGTCTTGGCATCTCTCATTTCCGAACTACCGTCCTCTTTAATCCAGTGTCTCCCTCTTTTAGTTTAGGTCACACTGAAAAAAGAAAATTTGTTTTTGGGACAAATCAAATCAAAATATTTGAAATGAAAAAAGACAGCTTGGGCATATAATTTATTTAATATGTCAGATTATTAGTTATGAAGATAGTAAGAATTATATCTGGCTGTTCCTTTGAAGTTTCGGATCTCCCTAATTATGAATATATATATTTATAATACTTTCTTATTTATATATTTTATTGTTTTCAAGAAAATATGATCGAGAAATGTTCTACAGGTTCTATAAAATTTTTTCAATTCTTTTGTTGCTTAGTTTGGCCACCTTCTTAGGACTTAGTTTAAGAAATTTTCGGGATATATATTAGATACTAGTTGAGTTAGAAAATCGTAAAGGATCAATAAAATTTATATTATATTTTCGATTTAGGACATAAAAATTTCTTGATGTTTTTAAGTCTTTGTCTGCATATATTATTGCTATTTATACGACGTTCCATTATTTAAATTTTATTTTATTTAAATTAATAGTTAAAATAATTTAAATAAATTTTATCGCTCAAAAAGAATAGGTGACCATACGGATACCTCTGTTCTAAGAGACAAGGTAATTAAATTAAATTCCTAGGTGAAAATTATTAATTGAAAATGGGTGGAAGGATTGGCTTTAATAATATAATAGGCGAAAACTCGTTTAAAATTTCCTACCAACCTTCCACACAATCAGTCAGCTTGGTCGGTATCTCCTCACGGTCTTCTTGTTTTCACCCTTGATCTATGACAAATGTTCTTGACCTATTTGTATTATTGACTGTCTCCTTGTTTGAATGGAAATAACGAAATGGGACGATTAATTCAAAATTCATAAATTTAACATTAACTTGGTTAAGATAAAGTGAAAGGAAATATTATTTTCAAACATATTGGTATATAACTTTGTCCTAAGTAAATAATTTTTTCATTTATTCGAAGAAATCGGGAATATGATATTAATATAATTTGAATCACTTTCTTTTTTTCAATTATTGAGGTTATTTATTTTTTTCCTGATAGTGAGGTCCCATGCCACTTCATTGCGAAGGAACTAGGAGGTCTCTTAATTACTCCGGAAGGGTAAAAGATATAAAAATCTGTTCAAAATGATGAATAGGACATTTTATTTCGCTAAATAAATAGGATAAATAGCGGCTAGGAGAAAGGTAGTTAGGAGCGGCCAAACTAATATTAATTAATAAGGAGGGTGTTTAAATAGAAAAAAAAAACTTAAATTGACTGCCATTTTGCACTCTAAATTCGACTGTAATGTTTGATGTTACGTATACTATAAAAAATAACCATGGAATGTCATACAGTATAATAACGAGTGATATGCATGTTTTTCATAAGTTTTCACGAACGTCAGTCGTTGATGTACTACTGAATAACGTTCCATGATCACTTTTTTGTATCTCTATAATAAGTATTATGAAAATCATGGTCCTTATCGAATTAATAATTATCTAGCAGCGGAAATTACGCATAAAGTTTGGACATAATCGTGTACCAGCAATCAACACCATTAAGAACTTAATGAAAAAAATTTGAAGAGAGTGATTCGATTACAGACAAACTAATTCCTGTAAGAGTCGCTTTCACAATATCCCTGCTGTGAACTGAAAACCCGAGAATGTCGTCTTTGCAGTTTTAAAAAAGGACGTGTGCTTAATCGCAGTAACTTAAGACTAGAGACCGGTGCAGAACATGAGATGATTTTTTTTAAGTTTTCACGATTATCACTTGTTGTTGTCCTGAATAAGATCCTATGATTACTTTTTTGTTTCTCTACAATAAGTATACCCAACCTCAAACGCCAATGTTGATCGTGTACAAAATGGTGGATAATTTCTTTTGAAACACTCTTATATTATACTCACAATGTAACTATCATTTTTATTCATAAAGTCCGAACAATCCACATCCACATGTATTTATTTAAAACATTAAAACATATGTATTTATTTGCGACCAAACCTAAGCAAAATTTCTTCTCAAAGCAGTCACTGCTTTTTTTGTCTATTGATTATTTTGCTAAATTTAGTAGTTGAAGAGAAATTTTTTTTCAGATTTGAATTTCAAACTAATGTTGTTTTTCGTCCTTGATTAAAATTATATTACATTCGTATCCACAAACACACATATATCTAACTACATGCACACAGAACCGTATATATATATATATATATAGAAATATAGAATTAAAAAAGAAAATCCAGACCTTACTATAAAAAAAATTAATATGGATTACTTTATCAGATAGAAATTTTAATTGCGCGCCCTATTTAAATGATAAAAGAAGCAATAATTCTCCAAATTTGATACATGTAACAATGACCTATATTTCTAACAACATATCAATTACATATCGGACTAATGGTCAGACATGTTCAAAAGAGAAGACCTGGAGGGTATTTTCGACAAAGGGTGGAAGAGTCAACCGAGACCTGGGTCAAGGGCCAATTCTAGGAAAAAAAAAGCGTTAAGATAAAATTAGTCTGTTTACAAAAGAGCAATCTCTGTCGATCTTAAAATTATATATTAGGGGGCACTCAATTTTTTGTATATTTTTTTTAAATTCACTTTATACTATTATTTTTTTTAACAGAATTTTTTTGTAGCCATCCATATATTTTATTATTTATATATTTTCCAATCTCCCTTATATGTCATAGCACCCTTGTTCAAATTTTCTGCCTTTTTTTTGGTCTCATATTAATAATATCAAAGATTTAAAATGGTTCAGCCCTCAGGCAAAAAGTGATCTCTTGCAAACCTAAATATAGACCAAAACAGTAAATTGACTTTAATTTTTTATTTTAGCAGAATTATTTTAGAAAAAGTTATATTGTTAATATAAATGAAATTATCGACATACTAGTCTAGTGAAACCGATAGCCCTCAAGCTCTGAAGATGGTCTTGACCAAGAACGAAACGTTAGCAGAGTGGGACTAATAAAAAGAAATAATAATGACTAATGATCTTTTTTCTACTTCTGCACTAAAAACCTTCCTACCCTCTGAAAAAAGATTATATGCTAAACAAAAGTTGCTAAATAAAAGCGTCATTCTTTGACACTTCAATAAAAATCATCCACTGAATAAATTCCTATAAAAAGGTGAAATAATATGGAAATATTTTGTAAAATAAAAAAAAAAAATTACAAACTAAGGTCGGTTGGAATCAAATTATTAAATAAATTTTAATCGGGTTGGATTGGAAGCGAAACCTTTTGTTCTGGGTTGTTGTTATATCTGCAAAATCTGTAGCCCGAATATTTTTCCTACTCAAGGTTTTTCTTCCTTCGGGTCCAACTTTTGTGCTAAGATAGGGTTATATTTCTACACTACAAGTACAGTAGTTTTAAATAAGTTTTTTGTCTAAACATTTGTAACGTATTTAAAAGGATATGTCTCTTGTTCTTCTCAATTTTATATTTCTGGTTAACTCGTTCATCTTGAACGTTGAGCGCTCTTTTCTTCCCCTATTCATTTTTCCTTTTCGTTTAAATTGCCCCTTTTGAAGAGGAGGTGAATTCTGGTAGGCGAGAAAATAATTGTCCCGGGGGGAAAGGAGTTGAAAACAAACCCCGTTCCCTCTCTCTTTCTTTCGTCTTACTTTTTTTTTTTTTACTCTCACGAATTCTATTAAACCTCAAATTACGGACCTAGTCTGCTTGTTCTCAGTCTTAAATTTAATAACCATGCTCTTTTTTTTTTTTTTTTTTTTTGTTGTTCATACAAACATTTAGATAAATAAAAGAAAAATTAAAATTTTTATTCGTTGGTGAGCAATTCTAAATTAAAATAATTTATTCTAACAGTGTATTCGATAAACAAGAAAAAAAAAGATGACAATATATCAATTTATATCAACTTATTATTTACATTACATTACATTAATTTTTGTTATTAACTTTAAAAACTTAGGTTAGCAACGCCATGTAGATCAACCAAAGCAAATTTTAGATCTCTATCAACTTTTGGGCTATTTCTGGAAGTGGTCATTTACCTGAAACGTTTTTCTAAAATTCGTGATAACTCAAATATGATTTCACTGAGAAGAAAATGTTGTATACATCGTAATCATAATTAGATATCAAGGTTAAAATATAGAGGTCTGGCTTCAAGTACCAAAGGTCAGTGGTTCGCTTCCCGTCTGAGCGACAAAAATTTATTTAAATTATATTGGCTACCAATTAATTTAAATAAATAAGGACGGAGTTTAAATGGGCTCAGATGCCGAAAAAGACTTTAAAAAAAAATATTTATTAATTATATTTTTCTTTGATAATAATTAGTGATGATAAAACCAATATACAGAACAAGACGGTTTTATCATCACTAATTTTCCATCGAATGGTAAAAACTTAGCTTCTGTTCGACTATTATCACCTGGAGTTTTACTCCGATTTAAAAATATTTAATAAGCAGCTAAATGAGGTAAATGATATAAAGTCTAATAAATTACATTTCAATGCAGTGGGCTTTTTTTATATACCACTCACTGTTAACCAAAAGTTTGTAAATATAATCATGCATCATGCATCAGCATAAATAGGTAATGTATTAGCATTTTCAATTTACCTTTTATAATATGCTTCAGTATATTTAATTGTTACTTAATAATATGACTATTGATGAAGCAGTTAAAAATTTACAAAATTTAAACTAATAAAAATCTTCATCGAAAGTATTTATCAAAAAGAAATTAATAACGGTGGATTATTCCACGATAATCTAATCATATTAGAGCGATAATCATTAACCGATGTGCTTCCAATTATAAGTTTTTGGAGCATAATTTAAAAGCAAATAATTTATATGAAAGTTATCATTCTCCGTGTGATACATTTCCCCAAATTTTTGTTCAGCTAACAATATTAATAAATGTTTCTTTCATCAAATGGACCAATTGTAACAACTAGAGACTTTGGTAATAGCAGTGATCTACACAGCATTCTCGCGCCTATTATAAATTTTTAATTCTTTAATTTAGTGTTTTAAATATTTCCTCTACCTAAAAAAAAATTAAGTATATGTCTATATGATATCTTTAACAATCCGAGCCGCTCTCTACCCCCGGAGTTGAGTTTTGCCAAGATTTCTTTTTTGCTTTGTTTATTCCACAAAACAATTTGATTTATAGGTTTTTAAATTTATTTTGTATTGCATATCCGAACATATAAATTGCAAACAAGGACGTTGGCAAACGACTACTACCTCTACCGAACCTATGAACTAGTGATTTATTGTTAAAAAGTAAAATCATCAAAATATTTAATATTTTTTCTTTAAAATATTATAAATCAAAGCTGTAATTATACATAATAGTGGTTTCAGCTGCATAGGCGGATTTCAGCGAACTACGCACCTAATCAAGGAACTGTGAACTCTCTGAATTTTAAATTGAATTAATTAATTACAAATGGGGAGTTTATATATTTTACAGACAATGATATGGTAAAATAATAAAATAAAATTAAGTAAAAGTTGTTTTATTAATTTCATTTATCTTCTAAAAGGAAGTTCTGGGGGATCACAAACCTACTGTATAAAATACGTATTTTGCATTCTTGGGCTCCTTTTGACTTGAAAAAATTGGGAGGTTAATTTTTTCATGATTATATACTTTGCCCTTACTATTATATATATAATAGTGCGGGAAAATAAAAGAAATTAAATAAAATAAAAACAAATTTGTAACATTTTTAAGAAAATGGGGATAAGGGAAGACGAATTGACTAGTTCTACTAGTTGCTACTAGTGTTTAACGACATGGGGAGGATGACTCCCTTGTATTGAAGACAAACGTCACTTTTGGAGGAATGATGGATTTTAATTCAGAATTAATTCAGGCAGAATATCAACCGAGGTAATATCTGTAAAAAAAGTGTCAAGGCAAATACATTGCTTCTGTGATCGAGTAGTTGC
>JAAAKE020165069.1:0-11794 GCA_010014785.2 Anisolabis maritima
ACGACGCACGTCGCCAGGGGGGGGGGCGCGGGGGGGCGGCGACAACACCTCAACCTAATCTAACCTTCCTGTGAAGCATTTCAAAAACTTAAGAGATTTACTTTTCTCATTTCAATATAATTAATGTTTTGATGAAAATGCCCTTCTTACTTCCATAACAAACAAAAAAAAAGACGTAATCCGGCCCATCGCATGGCCTAACGCTTGTTAGTTAAGGCAGAACGGCTGGCAAAACAGAATTATCAGCCTATTTTTTAATGTCTTTATTACTTTTAAAAATCAGCTATAAAAATATTATTTATTATTCTTGACTTGAAATAAGAAAAATTAAAAAATAGGGTTAAGGTTTACAATCTTCAAGGTCTCATTGTTCATACTGTAAATAAAGATATATTTCTGAAAACTCGCATCCGCGCTCGAGCTGATAAGATTTTATGAAAATTTATTTTGTATTTTTCATAATAAAATTTATTAATATAATTAGACTTAAAAAAATAAAATGGGAGGCTAATAATTATAATTCCTTTGATTGTATTTAATCATAAAAAAAAAAAAAAAAACGTGTACCAAATAATTTCTTTGATATGATTTATAAATAAATATCTATATATTTAGAAAAGAAAATATTTGTAATGGTTGGGAGGAAAAATTCGATTTGGACATATAATAAGAACGTATTTGAAATGACTGGTCGAAAAAAAAAAAAAGTAGTATCAAATAAGTCAGGGCTGTTGGACTGTATAAAGGAACGTAACTGGAACGAGAAAAGCGTGCAGCATCCGAGACATATTGGAAGACGAACCCTTTGAGGATGAGAAAGAGGGGGTGAGTGAACCAGGGAGCGAAACTATTGAACGCGCTAAGCTTGCTTAAAGGTCTGTGATTTTATTTAACGGAGAGTCCAAAAGGAATTTTTTTTTATTTTTTATTCAATCAAATATTGAAAAACTTTTATCGATTTTAATAATAATAATATAATTATTTGAATTACAAATAGAATTTATTCTAAGTTTAATATAAAACTTCGAAAAGAGTATCCTTCGCGCAAGCATCAATCTAAAGAAATCTTCCCCCTGCATTACAATCTTCCCAAACTGTATAATTTATGTTTATTTTTGAGGATTCTTGTTTGTAATTCAATATTTTAAAAGAGAACAGAATAGCTACCTCGTTTTCAGTATATATGAGATGTATTTTTATAAAAAATTTGTTTGGTTAAAATTTTTTTTAAAGTCTTTTCGGCATCTAAGGCCATAGAGACTTTCAACGATATAGATTATATATTTACGATACATTTAATTTATTTATATCATTCGGTATCCTAGTGGTTTAAATAAATTTTCATCGGAATCGGCTCATACCCCTTGGCTTTTAAGGTTAACAATACTGACAATATCAATATATTTAACCTCTCGGCCACAGGGAGGGGGGATTTTATTTTTTTGTAGGTGCTTTATTGGCCAACCAAGTGTACACATGTTTCAATCTTTAATGTGGTATGTAATTCATAAAAATATAATCGAGTATGATATAAAAAATCCCTGAAACTATTTGCAGTAAAAATTACAATTTACTTTTGCTGTTAGAATGGGGATAATGGGCTTTAGGCTCAAGCCCAAGTTGTGGTGTTATTTGTTTGATTTTTCTTACTTATTTTATCCAATACCACTCTCATTGTTAGGATAGTATAGCAACATGGTTGCCGAGTTTTTGTATTTCCCTTAGGGTCGAGACCCGGAGACCTAAGGGCCAGAGCACGTCTCTCCCAGGCGGCTTTTGATCAAGCCAGGCGCCTGGAATGAGTGTCGCATATGTTCTCTCCACTATATCTATATAGAACAGCTCCGGCTCAATTAGGCGCCAACCGCACGAAGGCTCGAGTCCTCAACCTCATCACACGTCACCTCACCTCACCTTTGCCTTAAGTGTGCCCATGGCTTGTTAAGAAAACCTTTGATCTTAAATTGAATCAATCCAATTTTGTTCAAAGAATTTCGAAAATTTTCTCTACTTTTAAATCAAGAAGATCTTAAATAAAAATGTTATTTTTTTTTTGTTTGTTTTAATTTTATTTAATTAAAATATTTTTTTTTTTCTAATATCAAAATTAAAATCTATATCAAATATATAATAAAATCAAATAAATATTTATCTAAGTTTATTTGTCTCGTTTAAAAATATATAATTATAAAAATAAATATCGTTCTTAAATTGTTATTAAATTCAAAATTTATTTTCATATAAAATTAATTTAAAAAATTAAAATACCTAAGATCTTAAAAAATCACATCCGGACCTAATCTCTTCTCAATTTTTTATGAATTAATATTATTATAAAATTTTCAGATACGGTCTTGAAGAATGGATAATGTAGCCAGGAGAAAAATAAAACAGTTACTTTTCTGTCGGCGTTTCGAGCGCAAGTCACAGTCTTCCTTAAGACCAAAAATTGTTAAAAATGATTATGTATGTATAACACATATACAACATCAACGTGTAATTTTTAACAATTTTTGGTCTTGAGTAAGGCTGTGACCAAAAAATTTCTCCTGGCTGTACTATCCTTTCTTCATCTTCTACACCGAATACAGCAGCCATTCTCTATTTCTTGCATCTGATATTTGAATGTTTTTATTATTAACACTATTATTATTTTTTGCATATTTTACTTCCATGCAATTTTATTTCTCACGTTATTTGTTTCCTGTTTTAATACGGAAGCCTCTTTATACCATTGGATGATACGGTTTATTTTACCAAACCTGATCAATGTAAATTAAGTTTAAAAAAGTATTATTAAATAATTAAAAAATAAATAAATAAATAATAACACTAATAAAAAAAAATTTTACATGTATAATTTATTAATCTCCAGGAAAATTATTTTTTGTTTAAAAATCCAAATATATGCAAATATTCCCACAAGTAGAGTGCCTGAATTTTACTATTCATTTATAGAAAAACATACGGTAGATGAGAAATTGGCAACAAATTATGTTGATGAAAAATGGTTTCATTATTATTTATTTATCCTCTTCCCAAATCAACCTTTCTTTTTGTAAAATGTACAACGTCCGAATATTCTAGGAGGATATGGGAATGTCGCGAAAGCATCAGGCGATCGAATTCGCTTTATTTTAAAGCATCATCAGACCTAGCGTTGAAAATTAAATATAAAAAAAAATTCATTCTTTGTCTTCATATGTTAATGAATAATTTGCAAACGAAGATAAAGAAAAATTTGGGCATGAATTTGTTTTTGTTTTTTAATATTTACTTCTCAACGCTAGGTCTGATGATGCTTTTAAAATAAAGCGAATTCGATATCTAGAAAGGATATATTGTTTATCACCAGATGCCTTCACGTAACTCCTATACCCTCTTAGAATAGATATCTCTCTTTTTTACGTGCTTCAAACTCACCTGACCCTTTATTACCCATTTTTCGTAAAAGGCTCTATTTTTTTCGAAGAATCTTGTTTTTTCTTAAAAATCTGCAATGCGGGTGTTATATTATTATTATTATTATTATTATTATTATTATTATTTGGACCTTATAGGCCTACCTACCGGGGTCCCCGTTTATTTATCCGAGGTGCTTTCGTGTACGGAGACACACACCTCAAACCCAGCCGACCTCTGGCCGTAGTCATCTATCGGCACCCCGTGAAGTTACTTTATTTCTTAACTCTAACTTCTCCTCCTATATTCCAATGTTGGGCATCACTGACGAATAGTGTTCGCAGAACTTGTGTTTGGTCGGGGTTTTAAGCTCCTCGCCCAATTGATCCCATCAATCCTTCTCCTTCTACAGTCATTTTAAAGACTATAAAAAGGAGGCCTACATATTAATTTATTTTCAAAAATAATAATAAATAATTAGAAATACCAAAATATTTTCTTCCATTAATTAATTTAACTTGATTGCAGATTTGTACAATCTAATAAAAAGTTTAATTACGAAAACGAATCATTTTGAGTATTTGCCGTAGAGCTTAAGTGAACTGAGTTCATTAAGAGTTTTAAAATGACCCTTTGTATAGAAAAATTTTGAGATGATGGTTGACCCACTCGCTTAGAAAAAATGTTACACATCGACTGACTATGTCTGATTATATGAACAAGTTGTTTGAGCAATTACCTAACTTTAGATGACGAAAAGAGCGGGCACAGATTTTTTTTCATTATAAGGATTATATATACTTTATAAAAAGGAGAAGGGGAAAGGTTCAGAATTAGTAAATTCGTTCATTTCTTAGGTCCACTTTTAGAATACCATCTTTAGATTATAATTCTACTTAATTTTAGTTTTTTTTTTTATATAAATTTTTTTTCTCGTTAAAGTTGTTTATGTAATTTTTTAAATAATACATATATTTCTTCTTTAAGATATACAGTGGATGAAATATTCCTTATTTCTCTCATTATTAAAGAAAAAAAAATCATTTTTATCATATTTTTTTTAAACGCTTTTCATGAAACATTAAAAAAAAAAAGATGTTTATCAGATAAAAAGAGAAAAATTTGAACTTTTTCTTTCTTTCTTTCTTTTTTTTTTTATTAATTTTCTTTGGTCTTTATAAATATCGCAAAGTTTCTCTCGAAAGAAACAAGCCTTCGCTATTCTCTCTTGATGATATCGTTTATTTGAATTCATTAAATTACTTTTATCCTATTCTTTTGAATTGTTTACATTGCAAAAGATCAATAATATTGTTCACCCTTTGATTTCCAAACGAAAATCCCATAAAAAAAAGTCATGAGTTTTTCTAATTACGCTTTTCTTTTTATTTTAAACTTTTTTTTATTTGATACTGCATCTTGAGTTTTATTTATTTTTTTGCGAAATACAAAAAGTTCGATAATAATAATAATAATACTGGAATTTTTTTAATTTAAGGATTATTAAATACTTTTAAAATTATATTGCTGATTCTCTATCATGCTGAAAATTTAATTATATATTTTTTTTAACGAGAAAATATATCCGTAATTTTTAAATGAATTATTAGTTGATTTTTTTTAATTATTTACTTTTAATCAAATATTTAAAACCTTAATCTTTAAAAGAACGAAAGTAATTTTAGACGTTAACCTATACTTCGAAAACACTCGGAATTTCAGATGGATATAAAACGTTGGGATTCAAAGAAACGGGGACACCGAAATCGTTCTTGTTAAGCAAGGCCAAGCACTTCTGTACCTCGAATAGGGGGCCACGAGGGACAAGAGTGTAAAACGTCAGCTGGTAGCCATCGATAAATGATATTTATTATATTATATATTATATTTGTGAAGTCTAAATAATCTTAGCATCCGAATGACTATAAAAAACTAAACTAAAAAAAAGAAGTGAGGAAGTTAACTTCAGATATAATTTTTAGAGAGGGATTCTGAAATTCTAAGACTCGCCATTTTTTGTTATCTATTAACCCAGGGCTTATAACGTAGGCCTTTTTTCTTGTGGATCCCACCCAGGAAGACCACAAGTGTATCTGTGTATATATACCTAAATACATCAATTATTACTTTTACTTATATTTATTTATAAATACATTTTTATAAAATTTAGTATTTCAGTTTTATTAAAAAATTTTGCACAATTAGGTAAAACTTAAATGAAGACTTAAATAATTTCAAAATAATAATTTTATTGAAAATTAAATACTATTATAGAACATACATCAATCAGGATATTTTATTAATTAATATTACATGTAAAACAAGTAAGTATAAAATATATTACTTTAAAATTTTAATGTTTTGCGGGCTAGTATAATTTTCTCGCGGATCGCCAGTTGGACAGCCCTTTATCAGCTATTACTATTTTATTTTTTATTCATTTTTTGGATTACATTCCTTGATTAAGGAGGAGGAATTTCTGAAACTGTGGGAATTAATTATTCCAATACAGACCGAGAAAACTCTCGGGTTACGGTAATTACTATACATCATATTCAGGACATTCTCTAGAAATGACGGCTACGAGTTAATCTAGCTTCTTTTTGGGTTCCCTTGATTCGTCTTAGATCAGCGTTTCTCAACCCGAAATGATAGCTGTAGCCTTGTGTCAAGGAAAAGAAAAAATGGTGAAGTTAGGTGACAGGGAAAAATGTTGACAAACGTTGCCTTTGATGGTGAAGCTGATGAATTGATTTCAAATAAAAACGATTGATTTTCATCAGAAAAATTTAATAGATTCAAATTCAAAAAATTTAAAAAAAAAGAAACATGTTCCCATATAATTCTAATTTTAGTATTATTTGGACATGTATGTTGAGAGAAGGAGAAGTGCTTTTGGGGTCTCTGATATATTTGGATTTTTATCATCTTCTAAATAAGGTTTTCTGATTCTTTTCTGGTTCAATAATAATAATTTTAATTCCCATTAATTAACAATTATTTTTTTTTATCACTAATGGCTTTTTAGTAAAAACAAAGCGCTATCAATTTTCCCTTAATTTTGAAATGGCTGGGTCGCTTGCATCTACTATCTCCCTCAAAAGTAGAACAAGCTGTATCGTCATAATTAAATTCGAAAATACTAAATTTAATAAAAGCTAAAACATTATGAACTATGATGATTTTTGAATTTCTTGTAGATTTATTAATTATCCATTAAGACGAAATCAAAGATACAGGTTGTTCATTTACTTTTGAGGCGGATAGTAGATATTTATAGTAAATATGATTTTTTTTAAAAAGTATTGTTCTCAGCATCTCAAGCCATTTAGACCCGGTCCATATTTATTTAAATTATTTGGTAGCCAATATAATTTAAATAAATTGTTGTCGCTCAGGACGGGAAGCGAAGCACATAAAAAGAATTCGCATTTATTTACTCTAGGCTGAAAGTCCACGTCTTGATTTCTAGATACCTAACTTAAAAAATCAAATTTCAGCCTTTTTTTTTATTTTAAGTTAGGTATATTTTATTCAACACAAACCAGAGTAATTGTATTTTTTGGAACTCAATTTTAGTTTCCAACTTTTAGACGAGTGGTAAAATTTGTTCTAAAAAAAATTAACATATGAAATATAAAAATTCACCGATAGTACTATATTCTCATCGCTCATTTAGAAGAGTAGTATTAATTGAAGTCGTATTAAAATCTGTTTCGTTATACAAAAGTGGAAAGTTAAAGGACCCTTTGCTTCTTCTTAGGCTAGTAAAGGTTATATATATTCAGAGACACGCGTGCGCATACAAAATTCCCCCAGAGTGACTTATCTTTACCCAGAGAGCTAACGTAATTTGTGCCACGAAACATCCTTAGGGAGTCTTCCCTCTTTCTCTCACTCTTACTCTCATTTCACTTCTCATACTAACTAAGATTCTAATTAGTCTCATACAAAAATTCTCCCTTATCTATACTATATACAAATTTCTTACAAATATTTTAAATTATAATCTAAAATAAGTATAAATCAGCGGGAATGAATAGTTTTTTTTTTTTTTTTACTACTTTTAGTGCCAAATTCTAACTGTAAACAAAAATAATTAAATAAATAAAGTTGATTGATTAAACGGATAGAAGAAAAATACAATTTAAAATATAAACAAATGAATAAAAATACATCACCTTCTTATAATTGAAAATAAAAAAAAAAAATTTTTAGTCTTTAGTCTTTTAGTCTAGCATCAGAGGTCATATAAACATTAAACGATATATAATATTAATATATTTATGATACTTGTAATCCAGGTATTTTTATTTACACAAATTGGTCCCCGAATGATTTAAATAATCCGAACCCACCCCCTTGGCTTCTAAGGTTAACAATATTAACAATGCCATGTGGAATTATTTATTATTTATGATGACAAAAAAAGTTTATAATAAAAATTATTTTATTTTATTTTATTAAGTATTTCAATCGCCCTCTGAATTTATATATTAAAATTTAAAATTCAAAGTAAAAATAAATTTTTTATGCTAAATTTTATTCCGCTGATTAAAAGCTACTTATTTGAAGTGTTACAAGTTTGTAAAATAGATTTCCTTAAAAAGAGACGGGAATGAAAACGACGATGGGGCTGAAGTGGAAAGGGGAGGAAGCGGTGCTGGAGGAGATGAGGTTTGAGTCCCGGAGAACAATCCATGGAAAGTTTTCCTAAAAACCTTTCCACGAGATAGATGAGCTCTCAATTTTAATTGCATTTTAAATTTCCTAATAGATAATTTAATCAGCATCATTAAGTCTAGTTGCCTCATTTTACAGATTTTCAATTAAAAATTCATATTAATTATATAGCAGCACACGCCTTTGATAAAAGCCCTTAAAACAATCTTTTGATTCAAGAAAAAAAGGCAACGAAGTTGTAACACTTTCCCATCCTTTTTACCCATCTCATATTCTATGGGAATGTAAAATGGCTGCTCTACAACCCTATCGCGCATGCAAGTCAAGCCATGTTGATTTTTATTGTCATTTTTAGGTGTTTGTATAAATAAATATATTTTACTTAGCCATTGGCTTTAACAATTCAATTATTTATTAATTTACGATATAAATTATCCAGGTATATTTTTTTACATCATTTGGAATCCAATGGATAAATTAAATAAATTTTCCTGGCTTCCTGGGATCCGAACCCCTTGTCTTTTAAGGTTATCAATAATAAATTGGGTACTAATTAATGTAAAAATATATGTCTGGATTACATGTAATTAAAATAAATGTGTATCGTTTCAAGTTTTTATGGCCTTAGATATCGAACAGACTAAAAAAAAGATCAATACTGACAATGTCATTATCTTAAATTTCTCGGTCAAGAGGGGTGGGGGAATTTAAAATATTATATAGGCTACCATTTAATATAAATTAATAAGGATGGAGTCTAAATGGCCACAGATGCCGAAAAAGATTTTTAAAGTCAGAGATGAAATAAAATTTCTCTATAAGGTATGTTTATTATACCCAAAATTTTTCCTTTTTTTTTTGGAATAAATTGGTTCAGAGCTGAAGACAAAAGTCTTAATCATTACACCTAGTTTCAAAATTTTTGGCCAAGCGAATCCTGAAAGAATCGGGGTTCGTGATAAATTTTAGGATTTTTTTTACCGCCCCCTGCCGACCGATTCGCTTCAAATTTTAATAACTTCTTGTCACTCCTAGGGCTATAAATTTGCTAAGTTTCAGCCTTTTCCAATAAGTGGTTCTAGAGATTCAACGTATAAGCCGTTACACACATATATATACACATATGCTCATTAAGATGTTTTTTGTATTTTTGGGGTCCTTTTGACTTGAAACATTAAGATATTTTAAAAAATAGTAGAGCCAAATTTTTTATTATCATAATACTTTCCCCTTACTATTATACTATTATATATAATTATTATATATAATAGTATATAATAGTAAGGGGAAAGTAAAAAAAAATTAAAATCTCTAATATGGTTTATAAAAATTGTTAAATGGATTCTATTATTAAAATGACCAATATATTTAAATTTATTATTTAAAAGAAGATATTTTTTGATTTGTTCCGTTTTTATGATGATACGAATATATGTATGAATGAATGAATGAAAAAAATATAAGTACGAAAATTTTTAGAATATTTAGCATTGCATATACGTTCATGATCTATAGTTCAATTAGTGTCAGTAAGCAAGCGGAATATGCGAAATCAATAGATGATATAGTATCTTGAATTCATGTCTAAATCATTTCCTTCCCACCCTTCGTTGGTTTATATTATAAATTAGATATTATCATTGGAGGTCAAAATTTTTTTTAACTTATCTTTTTTTTATTTTTTAATAAAATTTAATAACCTCTATTGATTAATTAATAAATTATTTATTATCACCTTGAAATATTTTGAACACCTTTTACTGCTCATAAAATATCGCTAAAGATAATTAAAATTTCATTTTGAGACCTAAAGTAAGCGAAAGAAAATTAATATCTAATTTTAAGGGTGAATTTATTAATTTATATTTTTATGGTAAACATAAATTTGAATGTTACTTTGGGATTTTTGTAATAACCATATCCAGCCAAAAGGGATGGTAGAATAGTTTAATTTTGATTCGTTTTGTATTTATTATGAATTTATTTCATATTACTACTTTTTAGAGCTCAATATGTGGATTTAAAAAATCTGATGTTAAAGATTGGAAATAAGAATTTTGTATCATTAGAAATTTATAGATTTTGTAATATTTATACAATAAACTCACTCATTTGAACCAAAATATATAGGTTGGGTCTTCTAATCTAAGCAACCAAAATATAAAATTTGAGAAAAAAATTGGAAATTTGATAGTACGAATGAACCAATCAAATGTTCAATGCGCGGGCGTTCTATTTCCAGTAATTTTCTACCTCTCGGCAGCAGCAAGATTTAGTTTTTTTTTTTTTTTTTTTTTTTAAGGCACTTTTTTGTTTTATAATCATTAAAATTATTTCTTGAAAAAATCTTAAATCGAAAACCAATGTATTCGATTATATAAACTCAATAGACGATTGGTGGTTGACTTTTTACCTCCAAATCTAATGTAAAAGAAAGGAAAGGATGAATAACTATTATTATTATTATTATAGAAATACATTTCTTATTTTGGAAATAGTTGCCTGTTCTTTTGATTAGTTCTTAGTTAATATTTAATCCCATTCATTGTTTAATTCTTTAATGCATTTTCCAGGAGCGAAATATACAAATACCTTTGTCCATCTATCGTCTATTTCGGCTTTAAATAAATAATTTAATAGTAGTAACTTCAAACACCCGTGGGAGCGCGACAATAATATTTCTTTATGTTTCATTCGATATTAATAAACTAAGAGTTCCACATCTTGTCGACCTGAGCTATGACTGACTTATTCCCTTCTTTTTATGTCAGACTTTTCCTTTCATATTCTCACCGAGATTACAATCATTATTTGTTTATTTTTTTAGACCATTTTCCCTATACACTGTCTGATATTCTACTTCCTCTTGATATAAATCATTGAAACACCAATGAACGCAGTATTTCAAAATTTTTTTAACTCTTTATTATAAATTATATTTATTTTCGTGAATATTTTTCTAAATGAAAAAATAAAAGATCAGTTTACGATTTCTTTGGAAAATTTCTTTTCTATTCCGTCTTGGTCTTGAATAAATTTTTTAAGATAGTAAAATATAAAATATAATTTATACTCTTTTCATAAATATGCCAAATATTCTGCCTTTGGAATATAAGTTTATTTTTTCTTCCACATACATATTAAAATTTCTCCCTACTCCATTTGCTTAATAATAATAATAATAATAATAATTAGGTGTAAGTTAGCATCGCCGTAATGCTCTTCTGTCGTATAAATAACAAGACTCGTAATAAAGGCATTATCCAGTCCCTGGCCAGGCTCCAGAGGGAACATCTCCTTCTTGGCTGGGTGATTCACCGTTGCCAAGTCTTAAACCAAGCCAAAATTTGTCCTCTCAACGCCATCTTGACTTGAATATCAAATTCGCTATCAGAAAATTTAGCTATTTTCCTGTTATTATGTCATCCCTCTAAGTTTTATAGATATTAATGGCCTCCGATGTCGAATGACAAAATAGAAAAATTTAACTTGTGTATATTTAGATTTAAATAAGATTCCAATAAGATATTGATTGTTTTCTAAATAATAATAAAGCAGCAAATTTGTGGCCCGCATCTCAATATTCTCCTTTGTAGATATTTCCATATTATCTATTCTTTTCTCTCGCTTCTCTTTTTTAAAGACATTACATTTATTGGAGATTCTAATACAACATCTGCTACTCTAATTTTAATTTTTGCGAACGTTT
>JAAAKE020165080.1:0-11793 GCA_010014785.2 Anisolabis maritima
GTGGTCTGGTGCAAGGCAAACACACCGATGCCCCGGATAGGCTGAATCCTGGGTTCGACCCTCGGGGGCTCTGAGTCGCTTGATCCACCTGCAAAAATATCCTAATTTAAAAAAAAAAATGTATTTTTGGCTGTAATTTTTTCGGCTCTATTTGTTGCAATTATTATTCTCTTCGTTAGGACAATAAATGTCAATTTAAATGACGCATCCCTGCAGTCGTTATAAAGGCTGAGTGGGGCAAGCACCGAATTTCCACTAGAAAGCCTGTTTACTTTTATTTTTGTAATTTTTTCATCTATTTTTCTTTAATTAAAATTTCTTGTTGATTTTGCTATTCTTCTAGCTTTGGGAGGGCCTCTTTTTTGAGGTAACAATAAGAAAAATTAAGAAAATATGTAAAAAAAAAAAAAAGTAACAGAGGGACTGAATTGAAAAAAAAAATCTTAAAAACAGATTAAATTTCGAGTCCGATAGATAGTGAGAGTCTCGAGACAAAAAAATTAATAAATAATTGAGACCCGCAAAAAATTGCATCGCGTTCCGCGAGTTTGAATGCTAGTTTTTCATGCGTGTTCCTTCTGTCCATACTTTCGAGATTCAGCAGCTTAGGACTTGAGTGATCCTAGAGATTGTCTTCGCCTGACTGACGATAACAAACCTGCAGATCTTTATTTCGGTTGCCTATCGACAGGCGTGATCAAAATGTTTCTTTTTTAATATTCTCGTTCCCTTAGAACAGTCTCTTGTTGGATAGCTTATTTATTATTTGCTAAATCAATTCGACTGGAGATGTTCTAATCAAATATTTTTTATTACTTTATACGGAAACAAAAATTTTTTTAAATTATTTATTTACTCTTTGTTAAAAATAAATCCTCCAGAAAGATATACTGCATAAATTTGAATTTAATGTTTTGTTTATGGCCTTCACGCATATTTAGCAAAGGAAATAAAAAGTTTAGAAATAAAAGAAGAAAGTCTATTAAATCATTAATAGAGAATTTATGCAGATTTATCATTTTTAATTTTAAAGAAACTGCCACGACATTTACAAAGAAAAATAAATCGTATTCATTCCAGATTAAAATGCTACGACTGGTAATCTCAAATTCTTAAGAAATACTTCCTATGGTCTTTTTTAATAGTCACGTCTGTAAATTTTAGTCCGATTATTTGTACAGTTTATTTTATTTAAAGTTTAATTATTTGAGGTCACTCTACCTATTAATTAACCTAATAAAACATTATTTTTCCGAGATCTATTCGATTCATATGAATCAGATATAAAAAAAAAATAAATAAATGTTTGTCTCGAAGAGGGCAATATTATAATATTTGACTTCAAATTGCCCACTTCGAGACAAACATTTATTTATTTTTTTTTTATATCTGATTCATGTGAATCGAATAGATCTAGAAAAACCCTTAACTTAAATGTTTTCCGTAATCAGTTGAAGAGATTTCTGCTGCTTTAGGGAAGGGAGAGGGCATTAGAATCGACCAAGATGTCGGTGACCTTGTTGGTTTAAAAAGCGAAAAATTTTTCACTTTGGTTCAACTTTTACATTAGAGCTGTATATTTTGGGATGCGAGTTTTTTGCTGGTGTGGTCGAGCGACCGGTGGCCTGGTGCAAAGGGAGCACACCGATGCCCCAGATAGGCTGGAGATTCCGGGTTCGACTCTCACGGACTCGCTTGATCCACCAGCAAAATATATCTTCACAAAAAATATTTTATTAAAAATATCCCTTTCTATTTATTAAAATAATGAAAAATTAACTTTATCTCTTTGTGGTTTGAAAATTGAGTGTAGTATAGGAAACTGAGATCAAGAATGTTTGAAAGGAGTAGCAAAATATAAAACGATAGAAAGTAGAGAAAGGATTTATTTACTCTCAAACTGAAATTAACGTTTAAACATTATTTAAGTGTGTTCATCTAAGAAAACATGTTTTCTATTTCCCCTAATTTTTGATTTATTTTTATATTTTGCTTTTTTATAAATGTGACAAATTGTAACTATTTAAATAGGGCATAGGGAGTGAAAAATACAAATATATAGCCAAATTCTCATTTTGAGAAAATAAGATTTTCTTTGAGTGGAAAGTGAAGCTTCTAGCTGATCGATAGTTAATTCTAAAACTTTTTTACTTTTTGGATAAAACTTTTATATTCAATTGTTCAATTCTCATTCGATTGTGTTTATAGACCTGCAGTTAGTGGTATACAAACACACACTTAAGAGGAATAGAAAGAAAGGCTTTTCTCTACGTTTTCATTTCAGGAGATTTCAAAATATGGAAATTTTACTTCACCTCAATCTACATAGATTCTTTGATAAAATCATTAGGATGAATATATTTTGGAAGACGAAAGATAAATTGAATGAATATGATGTAAAAATTTTTAGAGCAGAACATATTTAACCAGAAATAAGGTGTGTGTGGGGGGGGGGGGGGAAATTAAAGTGTCGTTCTTGTGTAAATTGTTCATCCTATATTATAATAGATAAAAGAGAATTCAAGTTGGAGATTTGCATGATAA
This sequence comes from Anisolabis maritima, assembly GCA_010014785.2. NCBI lineage: Eukaryota > Metazoa > Arthropoda > Insecta > Dermaptera > Anisolabididae > Anisolabis > Anisolabis maritima. The sequence goes on from JAAAKE020165080.1 coordinate 2,545, forward strand.
GGTCTTTATTCGTTGACTACTCTCCGTATCTTGGCCTCAGGTGATGTTATTAGATGACCTGTTAGGGGAATCGACTATGGAATTTTCTTCTCTTGCTCGTTATCGAAGTCGTCTGTTATTATCCCTTAAGGCGAAGGAAGGCAAAGCGCTTGGCCAAAGCCTTTTGTTAGTGATTACTCTTTCAAAAGCTTACGGATTAGAACTCTGCTCATTTTCCAACTAAATTCCTAGACATTATCACATTAAAATTATATTACTTTAAAATTAAAAACAATGATCTTTAAATAAATTTATGTGAATACTAGATCACTATCTTTTTTCATATTGAGAATATTTCATTGGATCAACTTTTGGTTGAGGTCCTTTATCACAATTATGATTCATTTAAAAAAAATGTTTGTTGGTTGCTCTTTCCCGAAAACGAATCATCTGTATCAAAAGTTGATTAAGATTAAATTGATTTATTTATGTCTCATTTGATTATATTGATTTATAAAGGAAAAAGAAGGGCAAATGCAGCAAAACGTAAAAAAAGGACAAAAGCAGAAGTTTCGGACGAAATTTATTAGTCCATCTTCAGTCACTAATTGGCTGTTTGTAATATGTTCAAAGTTATCATGAATAATTGTTGTGGTGAGTATATTTTTTATAATGATCACTATAAAAATATCTTGCATGTCACCACATGACACTCACTATAGTAAAAATGAAAAAGAATTTATATGTTCACATACATTTCCATATCATGTACAACTACTCTTGACAAATTTGGGCCTATTACAAACAGCCAATAAGTGACTGAAGATGGACTTAATAAATTTCTTCCGAAATGTCCGTTCGGCTTTTGTCCTTTTTTTTTACGTTTTGCTGCAACTTGCCTTCTTTTTCTTTTTTCAGACCCCAACAGAAACTAGCTACTAAACAATAAATTGATTTATTTATATCCAAATATTAAAAGGAAATTCCACATTGCTCCATACGCTTCAGACTAAAATTAAATGATGAGTATTATATTCAACATTGAGGTAAAAATGAACATAGAGCCACTATCTAATTGAAATTCTCAAATTTTGAAATGTTTCAGCTTTATTTCATAATTATAACATCAGTCAACTTAGAGAGGATGAATTCAATTGACAAAGCATTGAGCCATAATCTAGAATTGTCAGATTATTGTGTATTTAATATACAAATAATGATTCTATATAAAATGTCAATCACTTGTAATCAGCTTATATTCATTGCTACTTGTTAGTGGGACAAAATTGTCAAAAAGTTAAATATGAATAAGATATATACAAATATTAAAATAAGTTAAGTTTGTCTCAGTAAATAACATTGAATATAAGCTTATAAGTAATAATGATTGGCATTTTATATTCAAGTATTATTTTTATATCAAGACATTTCTTGACAGCGCTTATAAAGATGCAAGAGAGTGGGGAATCACATTAGTAATTGTAGATTATATATTGACAATATCCTATATCCGTCCATATCTATTGAAATTAATTGGTGACCTATATACTTTGCGTATCAGGTTTTCAATTTTTTAAATAATGTCGAATCGATTTTGGGTAGTTTCCGATGAGATAGAAACTGAAATTTGGATATATATATTCAGCTAGCTATTTATTTGAAAACATTTGATTTTGCGAGTGGTCTAAATTTCTCTCTACAGGCGAACTATATATAAAATTTTTAGACGTTTTTTTTTTCAAATGATCAAGAACAGTGGAAATTAGAAATAGCTGGTTCTGATTTGCTCTCTTTTAATTACTTATTTTTTGGGCAGGTTAAGTCAAGTGAATAAGGCAGGGGGTGGAAATTGTTAATTGGTTGCTCAACCATAAAGCTCAAGGCACAACATTTGGAGCGTTTTTTGCTCTTAACCAAATCCTCTATCTTCTACATCTTTAATTCCTTTACCATTAATCGCACACTTAATCGTGTGACCGACCGCAGCTAAGCCCTCACTTTGTCTCTTCTTTTTTGGTTGTCCACTTCCGACATTCACGTTTTCTTTCCCCTCTTCGTTCGAAGTTCTACATTCAAACACCCGAGTTTTTTTTTTTTTTATTCCAAAAGTTATTCACTAAATGTCACTTTCAACAGGTTAATGCTTTATTAGCTATTCAAACATAGAATGTGATATTAATGTATTTGTCTAATTCCACTTTTCTGACTAAACATAGAGAGAATAGTTTTGTCTTTATTAGTGCATAATGCCTCTATTTGTCTGTGGTCTTGTTGAAACATAACGAGACAGGCATAAGCAGGTGTATCACTTATCATTCGAGAATTAAACTGTCATAGTCTGAATATTTATTTTATAATAAGACAGCAGAAAATATGGAAACTTCACCTTAAAGTTTTTAAGAGAATTTTCCATCCGCTAAAAAGAGAGAACTGACCTTTTGCTTTCACTTTGATGTTAAGTCAAATTTTTTCCTTTATTTTTAAATTTAAAGCTGCCCTATCCCTCGGTGCAGAGGTCTCGGCTCACGAACCAAAGATCAGTGATTCGCTTCCCGTCCTGAGCGATAAAAATTGATTTATATTGTCTACTAATTAATTGTTGTGGTGAGTTAATATAAATAAATACGGACGAAGTTTAAATGGCCTCCGATGACGAAAGACAAAAAAAATTGAGAGCTCATTTATCATTGATGGCCAACTCGATAAAATATCCCAAATGTTATAATCCTCAAAATTATAGCCCTATAATATAAGGCCTTTATAAACTAGATTATTTAGATTTTTAATAATAAATTCTAATTAAATTCCACAATTAGCTAATTTTTGTTCTCTTAGAAAAATTTTAATTAAATGTTTCTGTCTTTCGGCATTTGAGGCCATTTAGACCTCGTCCTTAATTATTTTAATCAAATTTACTTTTATACGATCCGAGAAAGAGCGAAAGAGCCAGCGACTTGATACTTCCTAAAGACAAATTACAAGAAACATTATTATTATTATTATTATTATTATTAAAGAGGTAAAAAAAAAATATTTTTCAGTTTTAAATTTTTCTATGGAATAAAAAACGCTTGGGCTGAGGTGAAGAAACCCGCCACTAGAAGCTTGAATTATAAACAAAGCAGTGCTAATCTAGTCAGGAAAGTTATGAAAGGACATTAGAACTTAACGTGTTTCGTGTATATAAATATGTTACACTCTAATGAACTAAGCTTTAGAAAAAATTATAAAATAAATGTATTCATCTTTTCCTCTCAAAGGATTAATTTTTTTCTTTGGGAAATGGGATTTTTTCGAACCAGAATAAAAAATAAGTATTGTTTTCTGGCGGGCGCAGGTGATCTCCCCGTCTGGATGTATGTATTTGGTGCAATATTTGGTTTGAATACAAATGGATGTCATCAGAGTTTCCATTATATGAAGCCCATGTTGTTGCGATGATTACAAAATAGATCGATGCCAGATGCAGTTGGGAAAAGCATTTGCCTCACATTCCGACATCTGCCCAAAAATGATATTCAATTCCAAATCATCTTTAAATCATTTTTTATATTTTTGCCGGTTATTATTAAATTAGCCGAAGTTTTATTTCTTTCTTGGTTTGGGAGAATTATAAGCAAATTTTTTTTCAATTCATTAATAACGCACGACTAAATGTGGTCGAATGTAAACCATCTAGGAATGGAGCAGGACTCCCATGGTCGCCCTTTGATATTTTAGGACCTGCTTTTCAGTTCAGTAGTTAATCTATTATAACGCCCATTCTTAATAAATTATTGGAAGAATGGATGGTATTCCACAAAAAAATGCATTGTAACCCGCCCTAAGAAAATCCTTCTAAAAAGTTATTCCAATTGAAAATTGACCAACTCTTTGTATATTATGAGTGGTATGTGGAGATTTCGAAATTTTTTCCCCTCCAGGAATCCTGGAGTACTGATAAAGGAAAAATTTATTATCTATTAACGTAATCTAGGCATATTTTACACCAATTGGTATCCAATTGATTTAATTAAATTTTCCCGCACCCGAACCCATACCCCTTGGCTTTAAAGGTTATCTATATTGACAATGTCAATATTTTTAACCTCTCGGCCACGGGAAGGATATGCTTGATCAACGCTCCTCGCTAAGAAATAAACTGATTTGAATTTTATTTAAATTAATTGAAAATAAACATAAATAATCTAACTTTAAAATCAACTAATTTTACGGTATTTGCTCGCTATTTTCGCCAGTTTGTTCGAGAAACAAATCCGGGTGCGTAAAATATGCGGATTTTTTGAAAAAGGTTTCTAGTATGACAAATTAACTCACACCATCTGAATGAGTCTGTACGTGAAATATGACAAATAAATAAATACATTTATTTACGACCTGGTTAGTACAAGTCCTCAGTGGCTAGTTCTAATCAAACACAAATACAAATTTATAAATTACACAACATAAAACAAAAAACAAATACAAAATATACAAAAAAAAATTCAAAATCATTCTTTAAAATTTGGGACGCAAATTACGCGAATCAATAGTGTATTTTAAAAGCAGTAAGATCGGATCGGGGATATCTCGAGTAGAAAATAAGCTTTCAATTGGGGTATAAAAAGTCCCGCGAAATAGCCTAATGATTCTTTTGGACCCGCGGGCGAATTGCAAAAAAATTCACTCTATCTCTCTCTCTCTCTTCCGAGCAAAAATAAGTTAAAAACTGGATGTTGCGAATCATTGTTATTCAATTTTTAAGAAGACAAAAAAAAACAGTTGTTTTTTTTTTATATAAATGAATAAATAAACAGTCGACTATCTTTAATTAAAATCGCTGAGTGGATTTCATGGTGGATTTGTTTTTTAATCAAATGAAATCTACTTTTCTTCTCCTGCTCGGAAAATTTCTCATTCTTATTTAAAATTCGATTTTACTTTGGTTTAGGGTTAGGAGGTGGAGGTCCCTTCCCTCTCAAAATGAGGGTCCAAAGCCCTTTTGTTTCTCAATCAAAATGAATGAAGACATGATAATGAACAACTAACTAGAAAATGTATTAAAACTGTAAAACGTAAATTAAAAACTTAGAGGACCAGCCCCCCTCTCCTCCCTCTCTCTTTCTCTCTAAATTAAGCTGACACCATTTACTTTCTCTACACGCGCACACATACATATCCTTGGCTGTTCATTTTAATCAAGATCTTTTTATCTCATATAATTAATAAATATCCCGGATGAGGCATCATAAAATATTTTCCCTTCAATTTAGTTTTTGTAAAATAAAGATAATCTCTTCTTACTTAAAATATTTTAATAGCCTATTCAAATAGTTATTAAAAAAATATAAAATTGAAAATAACATCATATGGTCCAAGATACCCAAGTATTTAACATTCTGGATGGTGCTTAACTTTGGATATCAAACAAGATTTTTTCAAGATTTGACATTTACTTACTGCTTTTTAAGACTGTTTTTGACATCCATATTTATTTAAATTGCAAATAAACGACGGTGATTAAGATGTAAATCTTAAAAATTCAAAAAAATTCCGAAAAGTTATTGATTGATTTGGAAGTTGACAAGAGTTATTCTTGTAGTTCAAAGAATGATCAACAGGTTGCAGCGAGATGCTCTCACCCAGAAGAAGGAAGCTGCGTCGGTAGCCGTTATGCAACTAGTTAGAGCAGCATCGGGTGATGCGTTTTGAATATTGAAAGTGTTAACCAGTTGAAAATCATCCCAGAATGAAAGTATAGCACGGGGATTCATATGTGTTTATGATGCAAGTGTAGGAGTGGTATAGAAAGTTTAAAAGCGGCGTAACACACTGTGAGAGGGATGCACGAGAGGATATAGTCACAATCAACAGAATTCTTCTCGAGTTATCCTTGCCCTTCGGCTACATCCAATAATCATATATGTAATTTTTCTGTATTCCCTCATTTGTCTAATAATACATATTAATTAAGATATTTTCATTTGAATCACCTTCGATATTTAAATACTATTATTAATTTACCGTAGTACAGGAAGCGAACAATTGATCCCTGAAATGTGAAGAAGACCTCTACTTCTGCGCCAAGAGGCAGGAGAAATTGTTTTCTGTGTTTTAATAAAACGTTTATAATAATTAAGAATCCCCCCTTAACCCTCCACCACAGTACAAGTGTAGCTATGGTTTTAAAACATTATTTTCACGTATCAAAGTTCAGTGGTTTGCTTCCCGACCCGAGCAACAAGTTTATTTAAATTATATTGACTATCAATTAATTTAAATAATTAAGTATGAGTCTAAATGACCTCCGAGGCTTAAAAAATAATAATATTTATTTATTTATTTATCTATTTAATAATTTGTCTAGGAAATAATTTACTTTTTAATTTGTTAATACTCGGCGGCCCTGGCAAAGTCGGAGAGTAACATCCATCAAAATATTTGTTTACAATTAATTTGAATAAATATTGCTGGATATCGTTAATATAATTGTATCAAAATATCTACATCCAGAAATGCAAAACTTAAATGATTTTTTTAAATTGATTATTCCTCCCGATTTTATTGGGAAGGCACATAAGTTCTCTCTCAGACTTCCAAATCGTTTCCTTTGAGATTAAGTTTAAATTTAATCAGAGTGGATATTTTTAAAACTTGTTGTCTGTGAAAAAGGCAAGAGCCTATTGTCAAGTTAAGGCTCTTTTTGTCTTTAAATAGGTAGTTTTGCTAAGCGGCAATTTGCCTTTTTAAGTTAAGCTATTGGTTGTCTATTTAAAAGACATCTTATTTAGGACTTTTCTTTGTACCAAGGGTTTTTCTCTTTCAATCCCTTTACAATTTTTAGGGAACAAATACTCGTGATATATTTACTTATTTCTTAAATAGAAAATAATTTATCGCGTTCATTTGTTTAATTAAAATTTCAGATTTGACGTTTCAGAAACATCTTTACAAATACTAACGCCATAAATTTTCCTTTCTCTTTATTAATATTAATTTATAAAATGTTTGTCTCAGATGTTTTAAAATATGCTCCAACTATGACTCCTTCAAAAAGTTTCCTACAATCAATCACAAGGCCGTCCCACGGTTATATAGACGGTCCTTCTAAGATCGCGTGACGCAAGCAAATAATTATAAAAGAATAATACCACAAAATCAAATAAGCATAGAGAAGATTTTTCTTTTTTAATTCTTGAAATACTTTGATATAATTTAAAAAAAAATTTCAAATAAAACAAAAAAGATGAGTTATAAATTAAATTATCCTCTACCTGGATTTAATACCTTTTCAAGACAAGAAGATGACACACTCTTAAGTTGAAAGGCAGACTAAAAATGAATATTTAATAAATTGAAGAAATATTTGAGGAGAATACTAAAAACCAAATTGTGAAAGTTAAGAGGAAAGTTAAAGGAGCAAAGCAAAGCAACACCAGAGGAATGGAATGGTATGAAATCCTTATTGCATAAATGAGAATGTTGTTTGATAAGATATGCAAATAATTTGGATATATTAGGAGGGAATTTCCCAGGTGCAAAACTCTACAAATAAAAAAAACATTTCTGCTTGTTTGCTTTTTTTTAGTCTCAGAAGGAAGAAAAAAAGGAATTCTAATTTAGCCATGCCAAGAAAAGAATTTTCTAAGTTTATTATTATTAGATGAATAACGGAAATACTATTGAAGTGACACCGCTCTATCTTTTCGACAAGATGAGAAAAAAAAGTATAGTAAATCGAAATCAAATTCAATTGAGTTTTATTGACCTGATATTTCGAAGGCACTTTGGCTCTTACTTCGCAGAGGGTTCTAAAAAAAAATATACTTAATGTTTAAATTAGCCCTTTATAAATTCTACGAGGAAAAATAGTTATATCAATATAAAACTTGTTACCTCATGTATAGGTGAAGGGGTTGTTCCTAGGGTCGGATGTTCCTTGGATCAATATAGACTCTGCTACCATATTTAGTAGAATCTGTTCAATTGTTTTGTAGGGAAATATTTTCTCTTTGGGTTGTCCTGAGTGACATTTTGATGATTTTCCACATGTTATTCCTGACAAAAATATTTTAAGTTTTCAAAGTTAAAAGAAAATTTTTGGTTGTCTTTCATAATTTTTCACAATTTCATAACACTGCCTGCTTATCAAATAGAATAATAATAGGTAAAAAGATCATTTTTTCCTCATTCTAGTAATATACACTTTGGAAGATAAAACTAACCTGAAGAATGTCTTGCCCATTTGAAAATAAACTAGTTCCAGTGCTGTACTTTGGGTCACGATTTGTTGTTATACCTTGAGTCGGTTTAAGGGAAAAGACAAGAATAATTACCCCCACGCCTGAAAAAAATTATATCGAGCAAGAAAAGAAAAACAAACAAATAGGATTTAAAGAAGCAAAAAGATCAGTAATGAAGTTAAGATGAGACTTCAGTTCTGATCAGAATTAAATGAAGATTTGGTCTTGTTGAGAAGGATGATTTTGAGCTGGTTAAGATGACAGTGAAAAAGAAAAAGAATCAGTTTTTTGTTACTCAAGTTTTGTGCGGTTTTGCCCCCATATGTCGTATGAAGTCAAACACTTCAAGAGATTGAAAAGCTCAAGTAAAACTTTGTTAGACCAAGATGGCATAGAAAGGAAGCTTTACCTCCCCGAAACCAATGATTTTTCATTACAAAAGAAGCATTATTATTATTATTTAAAAAAAAAGTAAAATTATTTTTAAAAGCTATTTTAGATTTAATTGAGTCAATGTTTTTATATTATTAAAGTCTTTATAACCAGATAACATTGTGTATAACGCAAATCATGAAACGTATGATTAAATAAATATTTTTAATTTAAAATTTCTTTCTTTTTTTTACCTAAAAATATTTTTAAATAGGAATTTTTCCATTTGACCCAAAATACCCACCTATGTACATATTGTCGAACCTTTGGTCACTGTATAAGAGTTAGAAAACATGATAAAAAAGTTTTTAATCAAAGTACGATTATGAACAGAGTCCATCATTAGATTGTTGAAGACATAAGTCATATCAAATAATAATATTGTTGTAATATATTAAATAAAAAAATTAAAAATTAAAAATCAAAAAGTAACTCAAGTTTGAACAAGTTCGTTCCCCTTCTCATTAACTTTATATATAAATTTAAGTCAAGGCCTTTTTCTCTCTCAATGGCGAATAAATCAATTATATTCATTAATAATTATACATTTTAAACTCAATCTAATTTATTGAGAGTCGATGTTTAAAGATAAAAATACATCCAAGCCAAGTTTTAA
>JAAAKE020165091.1:0-11792 GCA_010014785.2 Anisolabis maritima
CCGCAAAATGAACGACGTAGTAAATATCACTTTCTTGGAGTAGGAGACTAATTATGAAGAGACCTAGAATTACTTTAATTGACGATGCCTATTCCTGATTGAGAAGCTTTTCATTATGCAGAATATCAATTTCCGAGCTCGGCGAGGACGCTCCTCATTTGGAATTCCTTCGATTCGTCCGTGAAAGCCATCAAAGTGTATCCAGAAAGAAGCATCACATTGAAAGAAAAAAAAAACAATTCTAACCCAATGAGATGGGAAAATCTGCACCAGGTTAGTGAGATCACAAACAAGAATTAACAAACATTTGCTGAGAAAATGTTTAATTTCCCGGAAATATTTCAATGGTTATTATTTGTAAAAGAAATGACGTCAGAATAATTTTAAGATTGTCCATGTGGACAAAATTTTAAATATTAATATTAAATTTTAACTAAAGGACCTATGGGCGTTTGATTGAATCGCAACTCAACCGAAATTTTTTTCATTATTTAATGAAAATCAATCTACAAATGTGAATTTGCACTAGAGGTTCACATTTAATGACTACATTAAATAGATAGCGATCACGAGTTACCCGAGCTAAGATTGGCATTTCTTCTACGTCTTAATGCCAGTCTTTCCTCCTAGAGATGGCTTGCTTTTCCTCTCACTCTAATTTTTATGCCGTTCGAGCATTATGGAAAAAAGACAAACTTAGAAGAAAAAACTACTACTTGGATGAAATAGTATCAGAAGAGGAGATTGTTGTGACAAATCGTTTTCTAATCGAACGTTAGAAATATTTCCAATAAATTAAATAGCCTTAGTAAAGTTACACGCCGATTTCTTCTCTATTACCATAGATTGGATTGGCTGAATGGCCCGGGTGGAAATAGATGTAGGATTAGTTTTCTAACTAGATTTTAATAGAAAATATAGGGGCGAAATAAAAATTACTTTCTGAGGTGACTATAGTGAGAAACCAGTTGATTTTAAGAAGCATCCTTGTCGAAAGCATTTCGGGTAAATACTAAGATAATGAAGGTGGGTCTCAAAGAATCAATGAAATTAATTTAATTAAATAAATGAAAGGCCAGGAATCAACAAACTGGTCTTATTTTTCCATTTAGCTTTAATTTAATATTAAGTGAATCAACGATTGCCGACCCCTGCCTTTTCGCCCCAAATTTCAAGATGTTTCCCCATTGTTGTTAATTAACCAATTTCCTTTATTAGGCTCCAACATTGCATTTGTTGTTAACTAATTATTTAAAAAACATTTTAAAGTTTATTTTTAATTGAATGATTTCACAAATATCTCGATAGTTTCTTTACAAAAACATCTTTCCATAATAATTATTATTTAAATTAAGTAGGATGTGAATACATAATAAGATGCTTTGCCCTTTATTTCACTTTGAAAAAGAATCATAATTTGGCACAACGCATCACCTTTCATTTTATCCTATATCAGACAAATCGTAAACAAAGCTGGTTTATGATGTCCCTGGAATTTCAGGGCTGCTGAGGGAGGGGCTTTGAGACCGAATACCAAAAGCTCTCATTTATACTCAGGTAGATACCAACGAAGGCAATTCATTGATTGGAAATCTTTAGAATGAATGAATGAAAAGAATAAAAAAAGGCTCCTTTCCGTTTCAAAAGATAAAAATACTATAACGCGACGTTTTCAAATGAAATAGGTCAACGAAGATGGGATTTGGAAATTACCAACTGAACTTTGCCTTGCTCAACATCAAATAATGCTTTTGATTCAATAAGAAAATAAATACCTCTGATTATAATACGCTTTATAATTCCCTAGATAAGACTGGCATTTTTGTTACCCCTCTCTTTGTCAGTCTTTCCCCTGATGATCGCTTTTTCACTCACATCTAAATGACAGGAATAATATGGCAAACAAAGATGGTCTTTCCGTATAGGAAATTATAGATATGACTGAGAAGGCGATCAAGTCGAGTTTAACAATTAAAAAAGACTGGTATAGTGGAAGCAGAAAATTTGTCAATCTTATTTCATGTGTCGTGTTCAATATCCAGGAGTGGCAAAGAAAATTTTGTTTGTTAAGGGATTATCAAAAATTAAATATAATTTTATTCCTAAACTTAAGGAGTTAAAAGCGGCCTTTGAAGCCAAGTGATCATTATCGTATTAGAAATTTACAGTGGTGTCATAAAAATTTGAGTATAATTTCCAAATACATTAGGAAATCGATTATTCGGATTAATTGTGACTAAAGTTGTCCAGGTAAACAAAATTTTTTAAAAAATTGGAAAATCCAGAAAAAATTGAAAAAAAAATTTTTTTTTAATGGAAACATAGGAGATGGGCGCTTCGTGTCCGGATAATCGAGTTACTACAGTGAAATATAAATTTATTTAAGTTCTGCTTCCTGGACTCCCAGTGAATAAATTTAATTTTTCTTGATAATTTTTTATTTAAATTTGCACTTATTATTCCTGATATAAATTAAATTTAATATTTTTTAATTTTGTTTAATAGATTACATTTTTTAATTTAAATGAGGACAAACTGTCAAACTCTTTTATGTCATACAGTGTATTATACGTAAATTGATTGATTATAATCGAGAGTTTAAAATAATTTTTAGTTATTTAAAGAAAAATTGTGAAAAAATTGAAAAAAGAAAATAGAACCAACCCACCTTGTCTAAGACAAGGGGCCTTTGGGAACCTTTGGATAATTTTTTTTTTAACTCCGTAATCTATAATATTGTAGTAGAGATCTTAGCTTCATCTAATTTTTCTTCAGTCAAGTGTCAAGGACGGACACATTGTAGTTACTCCTTAAACATACTTAAAACTTTCCTAGTATTTTACTTAGATGTGTTTCCGATTCCTTTCACAGGAGAAGCCATAGAGAGAAAAAGTTTGCCATAAACTGGATTTTGAACTCAAGATTCAAAAATACACACTAGCTTCCTCATAAAAATGAATAATAGTTATGTAATGAGAGTTTTATATTTTATGTAAATTAATAATAATATTGTAATAATAATAATAATAATAAAAATAATAATAATAATTGAATTGATTTGTTGGGATATTCTCTCAAATGCAAATGGAGCAGCCATGATGATCCCCCGTGGGTTTTGCAAGTCCCTTGATTGACCACCTCCACCCCCTTACAAAATGGTCTACTAAATTTAGGGATGCTATGAGGGGGTAGATTTCCTAGCCCTCAGAGAGAGAGAGAGAGAGAGAGCTTTGACCTGGCTGCGACGACTGTGACGTCGATGGTGACGTCATCTGCTCTTAACGCAACGCACCACCAACGCAACACTATCTCATTCATATATATCTGGTCCATAAATGATTTTCTTTTTGACTTTTTTTATTAGATCTGGGATAGGAAAAATTCATTTCTCAAATTAATAAAAAATAAGTGTTAAATATAATTGTTTAAAAAAAAGTCAATTGAAGAACTTTCTCTAATTCCACTTTTAGTTTCACGCCAGAAGTATGAATTATTTAAAAAATTCATAATAGTTTTAAATTATTAGAAAAATATAAGCAATATAAATTTGTATAAAAAATTTAATAATATTGAAATAAAAAGGGACATTGTTTGATAAATTTTTGACAATGTCTATCTCCAATACCGTCTAACCATAATATAAAATTTGAGTCAATTGCAATAAAATTTAAAAGAATAAAAATCGAAAAATCAGCAAAATATATTGGTACTTCAATCTAATCAAAGTGGAATTTAATTTAAACATATTTTGTACCAATTGGAATTTTGGATATTTAGAAATTGGAAAAAAACTAAAAGTTTGTTGAAGTAAAATACAATTTAGACCATTTTAAAATTGGCATATCGAATCAAATGAAATATATGTGAAAATTAACAACTCATAACAAGTGACGAAGCTAATAATAAACATTTTCCCGCAAAAATATAGGAAAAAATCAAATTTTTATCATTATAAAATTCCTAAATCAAATAGTCAGTCATTATACAATGAATATCACGAATAAAAGAATAGACTTACAGATACCTATAAGGATATTTGGAGCAAATTATTAATTGGCCGACTAATCGGCCATAAAATTTTAATCAATGGTAAATACATCTCTAATTTGTATTATAATAATGACATTAACAAATTTTCTCAGAATGTTGTTTTTAGAAAAAGCACAGATTTGCAGGTGCTTTGTGTTCCATTGTTATCGAAGAGAAAATTTGAAAATTGAGACAAGTATTCAATTGAATTCAAACTCAGAACACTCACTAAAATTCCTAATTCAAAGTTACCAGAAGCGTAGTGAAAATATTTTGTAGGGGAGGAGGTAGGAAGGACATGAGAAATGCCAACAATAATTTGTCATTTTTGTAAAAATAGACCCAATTTTACCAATTTGGATTTCGATGGTCAAAATTTTCAACTTAAAATGTTTTGGTCAAAAATCCCAACAAAATTTTGTCATTAAACATAATTTTTAAATCATCCGACCTATTCTTAAAGAAACAATAGACTTTATTTTGCCAAATGGAGCCGAATTTTGTCAATTCGAGGCGCCCTGTGGGGGGGGGGAGCTTCTCTGACAGTATCAAATTTATTTTATTTATTTATTATTATACAATGTACATAGAACTATTTGCTTCTCTTAGTGTACAGGGATAAGGGAACAAGAATTTGATTATTGCATAATCATCCGAATCGACCCTCGACAGCAACGACCTCGCACTCGGGCGCAGACTCAAGAAAAAAAAAGTCAAGTCCACTATTTAAACCGTACGTTACTACCGGTAACCAACCCTAGCTTGGCCGAGTTGTGTAAAGGTCAAGGAAGGGAATAGCGGGAAATTAGAGTATCTACCAATCTTAACGAGGAGATGCAATTTCTGGCAGCAGTCACAACAAAATAATGAGTGCCAAATCTGGGCAATTCAAGTTAAGCTCTCTCGATGATGGTCTAAACGATAAGCCCTTAAATAAATAATTCGGCATGCCGGACTTTAGAATTTTAAATATAAAGCAAGCATACCTAAACCCTAGCCACAGGTCAGTCCCCTTAAGCAATCGCTGGGAGACATGGTCTCTGGGTCCCAGATTATAAACATAACGAACGCAAGCGTTGAATGCTATTTTAAGTCTATGATAAGATTGGGAATCTAAATTAAAAAAGACTATATCTCCACATAAGAACTGGGGCATTAGCAGTGAGGTCATTAGTTTATGATGCACACATTCTGCTATTAAACACGCCAACTGATATAAGAGATACAAAATACCCTAGACCCTAAGACATATTTGGATGACATGATCTGTCAAATTCAGGCTTCTTCTGATAATAATTCCTAAATCTTTTCCATGATCAGAATACTGGACTTCCACGTTATTAGCCTTGACCGGGAGAGGGGAAGATGGTAGGTGCTTTGGGAAAAGTAGGATAGGATAGGATTGAGTTTAAGTTAGAGTTTGTTTGTCAAGAACTATTCGGCGATTTTAACTAAATTTATTTTCTCTACGTCAGAGGTAATGTCTGATTTCATGGCATTTAGATAAGTCTGGGCATAATTAGTTGGAATGCTGGAGGACTCAAGATAAGTCACTAATGAATATTGAGAATAATAATGAAGATAATACACCACCCTGGCGAACATCAATCGCAAGAGCCTTGGAGGTGGATCTTTCCTCCCCACATACCTCCACCCACTGGTTCTTCAATTGAGGAATGCATACAGTAACCGGCAAGCAACACCGGAAAATTTAGAATAACTTTGCATATTGTTGATAAGTAAGGAGTGGTCCGCAGTCCCAAAGAAATATCTAAAGTCAAGAAGCACCAGAATTTCTAATCCACTCCTCTCAACAGTTCTCTTGACCCGAATGAAACCCCGATTGGTAGGGTACAAGGAAATCAATATGGTTTAGATGTCTCATGATCAGAGTGTGCATTATGTTCTCAAAGATTTTTAAGAGAACAGGGAGAACGCTAATGAGGTTATAGTTGGCACATGGTTCCCGACTATTGGGAATTGGTGTAAACTTATTTTCAAAAAGTAGGAAAGGATGAAAAAGTTATCAGGGAATTAAAGCTCTGGTAATAATTGAGAGGATGACAGAGATAATATCACGAAGAAAATCAAGTGATATCTCGTCACATCCAACTGCTCCAGACTTTAATCCTGACAACGCCTCCAATACCTCAATTTCCATAATAGAGTAGAAGTAAAATCTATCAGAACATATTTTTCAAGTCAGGAGGGTCAGAGGGGATCAGTGCCCACAATATGACTGTTAAGGCCATCAAGGTCAACCGAATAAGTATGCGAGTTATGTTCCACTATGCTTTTTCAAGTTGGGCCAAGGGATTCGGGGAGGAAGGAAGTTCAGGATCCAGGTCAGATCCAATGATTTGACTTTTGGCTCTCGTAACGAGAGCCTTGGTATTATTTCTAAGTACTCCTCCATTGTAGACATGCACCGCGTTAGAGCATCAATATGTGATGAGTTTTTTGTGTTTGAAGATGTTTAACCTATTGAAATTCATTGCCTAAGCTCAGTACTAGCAAGTGTACGAATAGAAAGTTTAAAAGTGACTTAACTTCTGAGAAATACGCATTTCTGAAGTGATGATAAACTGCGGTGTGCGGGTGATTAAGTCACAACCAAAAGAATTCTTATCACTAGGCACTTCCAAAACGGTGAAATACATACATTGCACGTCATAAGGACTAGGAAAATTGTATATATATACAATTTTTCTGAATTTCCTCATTTACCTCATATTAAATAAATAAGGTTTTCATTTGAATCACTCTCGTAAATAAAGTCGAGAGAGGACAAAAACGAAAATTCATAAAAAAAAGTATAACATCTAAGTCCGAATGAGAAAAAAAGGTACATCATTATTAAATAATGCCGGAAAACTTCTGCACGTGAACAATAAATATTAAGAAATTCAAAAAATGGTACTAATTTTCGTATAATTTCCTTGAATAGAAATTCTCAGTGATTTTATAAAATAAATAAATTAAAAATAAAAAAATTTCCGAGGCAAATACTTTTTCTTACTTATACGTATATTTCTTTTCCACTTGGTTTGTTTCTATCCCTTGAGCTAAAATCGTTAATATCCAACTGTTCTAATTTTAATGAGAAATCTACAATACCCCATCCCTCAAATTCAAATGCATATTTTATGTTTAATTTTTCAGTTATTTCTTTTCTTCTTTCTTTAAATGAACAATCCAATGAGTTTATGATAAGAATAACATATATGTTCTTCTGTTTTTTATAAAGGAGATATGACATCGTTTCTAAGTAAGGCGTCAATTGTTATGGAATTTTAACTGATGATGTTTGCATGCCAAATTATTTTTTCAAGGCTTGTGATAAAAGTCAGAAGAAGCAAGTTATTTTAGTAGAAAAAATGAGACAGGTTTTAGGTCTGGATAAGTTTTTTCTCTCCAAGGGTATTTGGGCATTAATGCAGTCAATATCTAAGTCTTTATTTTAAAAAAAAGCTTATACCGCTAACAGTCTAGGCTCTCATCAAAAAAAATCAGTATATAAATAGAATTAATCAAAGAGTACATGATTGCATCATATAAAAGGCACAGTCATTAGTTTTCTATATGATTAAAAGATATTGCCAGCTGACTTTGATAATGCCCTGAACTTGAAGCCGTAACGTTAGCTATATAGAATATAAATGATTTCATTTCCTAAGAATAAAGTGAATAATTTTAGTGTAAAAGAAGAATGATAAAAAACTATTTGCTACTTAGGAGAAAAAATTTTTCTCTCATTAGAGCAGAGAGTATGCCCCTCCCCAGAGTGTTAATAACATTATTGAGTGTTTATATATGGAACTAAAAATTAATTATAAGATTATAAGTATAATGTTAGTGTAATTGCAATTCTTTTAGCAAAATAGTAGAAGGTTATTTTTTTTTTTTTTTTGTAAAGGTGTAGTAGCTAACTGGCGCCTGGAGTGGAACCTTTCTCGGAGTTTCAATTTGCTCCATGTAGGAGGCTATTTTGGATCGTTTGAAAAGTTCATTCGAAAAATGGTGTTACTTTACCGTCAAATTTCTTTTAACAACTAAATAATTTTTGTGAGTTTAATATCAATGCAGAATTTTTGAAATATTTATTTCTTTACATTTTGGTAAAAATTTCACTCTAATATATTTATTATGAAGAAAGTTATGAATTTTTTTCTACAAAAATTGCTTATTTGCAATCAACAAAACTTCATAGGTGAAAAAAAATTGTTGAGCATTTAACAATAAACGGTGACCTTACTTGAAATTATTCTCCATTATCTGTAGCCATGTGATGACTTAAGTAGTCTCTTACAGTGCCTCCAAGACGACCTCAGTAGATGATCAGTAGCTCCAAGATGATTTCAGTACTTCAAGGGTATCTAAAATTACCGCAGGAGGATGAATAGACATAAGTAAAAAAATAATTTCTCAATGTCTATTATATGAACTATAATAAATTATTTCTTTATATAACAGTAAAATTACCTGATGCCTCGAAGAAATCTTAATTAATTTACTATTCCAGTAAATCTTCTGTTATACATTTTTTGAAATTTTTCTGAAATAAAAATACACGGAGATAAGATACAAGAATATGAGGTTGAATGAATTTTTAACAAACGAAAATTTTAATTAAATGAAATATCGAGTCTTGAAATAGATATTAGGTTTCAAATAAATATGCGTGTCGAGAGTAATCAAAATGATGATTGTTGGTATCGAAGTTCTAGTGCAAGTAATAATAGATAACACGCCAATGTTACAAAGAGGTTAGAGATCTTGAGTTCGATCCCCATGGAGTCTTACGCCCAGATATCACCAACTTACAAAAAATATATACAATCATCATTTTGATTAAACAGCAATGATGCAATATGGTTCCTTTCGATCTGTGTATTTATAAAAAAACTATCTATTTAAAGTGAAAGTTTTGACATATCATTTAATCAAAACTGCGCTTTTTTTAACCCTTTTTGGATTGTACTCTAATTAATCTGTTAGTTATAAGTAGCCCATATGATCTGATAAAATTCGGTAACGTTCTATATTTATTTAGAATAATCAGTATCCAATTATCTTAAATAACCAAAATGATTATCTACAACAAAGTTAACTACTGTCAAAAGTAGTGGAACTGGTTGTTTTTAAAAAAAACTACAATAATAAATAAGTTTTTTTTTCTAACGCAATAATAAATATTTATAGAAAAAAAATATAAAATCAATATGAAAACGCCAATGTAGACGTATATATTAAAAATAAAAAAATAAAAAAAACCAGAGAACCAGAAGGGAAGGAAAAGACCAAAACAGAAAATCGTATAAATCTTTGTAAGAAAAAAATAAAAATAATGATGAAACAGAAAAGTGTATTACTGAATAAAAATAATATTTCTTTTAAATATATTAGATTCTAATTAAAATTTAGTTTATAAAATGTTAATATCAGAAAAATTCTAACATTTTAGCTTATAATCTTTTTTTTGTAAGTGTTTTTCGCATTTGAAGCCATTTAGACTCGGTTCTTATTTATTTAAATTAATTGGTAGCCAATATAATTTAAATAAATTTTTGACGCTTAGGACGGGAAACGAATCACTGGCCTTTGGTACGAGAAGCCAGACCTCTAGCTCTGTACCAAGGGACAGGTCAGCTTATAATCTTGGATCATAGCAATTTTCGAATACGATTTGATTATATACTGTACATCTCAAAAGCAATACCTCACTATGTCTACGGGTTTCACTAAAGTCCGGATTGTAATTAAAAATGAAATTTTTAATTTGATTACATTTTTTTGGTAATAAATATGAAATAAAGTATTAAAGGACTCGAAAAGTCCATTTTCAAAATGTCCGGAAAGAGAGACGAACCAATTAATCGGACTTAGCGAGGTATTGTTGTACACGTACTTACTATATTGAAAATTTTAACAAGTTTATATGACCTAGCGTTACTTTTTGGAAAATAATTTTTTTAATTAAATATGGAAATTTTTAGGTTTGATTTTTTATAAAAAATAAATATTTATTATTGCATTAATAAAATATTATTTTTATTAATTGCCTAAATTAGTTCCACATTAATATGGTAGTTGATAAGTGTTGCCTATCGATCCATGAATCAGGATCTCGATTTTCATTAAAGCAATTCAAAATAATTAGTTTGAATGAATATGGATGGTTAATGATTATCATATTTAGATAAAGGCCTATATATAAAATTCCATTACTTTCCTCAATTTTAATATGTATCACAACTATTTCTTTTTTAAAAATAATATTATTATTATTTTGGGCCTTGAAAGTAAAAAAAATGTAGTTTATTTTTTAAAAAAAGCATATAACAATACACTTAAAAATGAGAGGGAATGAGAAATTTTATTTTCTTTGATGATATTTGAATGAAGGGTAAACAATTCAAATTTTAGAGGAGAATGGAGAAATTCATTTGAATCATAATAAATATTAATATTTATAATTATTTGAAATAAATTTAGAACAATTTAAAGACATATTAAAAACATAGGGACGTGGCTCAAATATTAACGTCTTTAAATTATTAAGTTCAAATAATTATAATGTTTATGTTACATATTGTGTGATTTCCCCGTTTCTCATCTAAAAGTTTGGATTTTTCTGTTCTCATATAATTTAATATAGCCTTTCATTAATTAATTATACATAATTTAAGAGGAATTTTAAAAAAGAAATAAATTTTTTGGCTTCTTTTCTTGAAATTCATGTTTAAAAAAATATAAATTTAAAATTGTTGAGTTTAACATGAAGTAGGAGTTCTTAACAAAATATACGAGTATAGACGTAACCTTAATACATTATTCATATAAAACAAATTGAGATTTCTAATTGTATGATTAGAAGATACTCAAAGGTCATTGTAAAATGTATTTTTATATTAAAATAAAGTATTATATCGTTTTAAGAACTTAGACCTAAAGTTCAACTTTCTTCAAAAATTTTAAAAAATTTAAAGAAAATAATAAAAGAAATTTGTGAAACCAATACATAAAGAAAAAAAATTTAATAAAACAATAAATAAAATAAGTGAACGTAAAAAGATCATCTGCACTCAAAAAATTTTTAATTTAAAATTTGGTATCCCCTTTTTTACATTTTTTATTTTATTAATTTTTTTTCTCATTAGTTTAAAACAAATTTTAAATGATTTTTTAAGTTTTTTTGATTATTTTATTTATTTTTCTTCGATTTTAAATTCCAAAGTGGGATTTAACTCCACTAAGATTTATATATAGTTTATAAATATTCAGAATTGAGCAAATACATTTTGCCTAAATGCTCAAAAACAAAATGTAACATTTACTTTATAAAACTTATTAAAATTGAAAAGAAGATAGATAATTAAGTCTAATCTACTTTTAAATTTTTTAAAGTTTTGTTAAGTAAATATTACATATTTTTTAAAATTGAACTTTTAATCAATGTATTTTAAATTAAATTTTATTTTTGAGATGCTTTGGTTTCTTTTCTTACTTTATTATATAATCAAAAGACAACTAAAATGTTTTTATATTTAACATACACCTAATTCTCTTTTTACACTAATTATTTTTACACAAATTTCATTTAATA
Source organism: Anisolabis maritima (assembly GCA_010014785.2). NCBI lineage: Eukaryota > Metazoa > Arthropoda > Insecta > Dermaptera > Anisolabididae > Anisolabis > Anisolabis maritima. The sequence continues at coordinate 11,636 of JAAAKE020165091.1, forward strand.
TGAGTAAGTTAACATTTTTCTCTTTTTACATGAATTGTTTTGCTTTAACACGATTTTAAATATTCTAAGAGTTCTTTTATAATTTTTTTTTATGTTTTATGAATTTCTTTTATTCTACTACTACTCACAAATTATATAATTTAATATCGTATTATAT
>JAAAKE020165124.1:2109-30091 GCA_010014785.2 Anisolabis maritima
TCATTGTTGGTATTATATTGAAATAAACTATTATTATTAATAGGTAGGACTTCAGCCAATGAAAGAATATTTAATGTTTCATGTAAATATTTCGACATCATAACACTATTATTGTACTGAAGATGATGTCGTTCCATTGAGGTTAAAATATTTACATTAAACATTAAATATTCTTTCATTGGCTGAAGTCCTACCTATTAATAATTTATTAACTGCCATCTTCAATCAATTAAACTATAATTATTTTATTCTATAAGTAAATAATATCCTTCGAAGTATTTAATTTATAGGTAAAAAGGGAGAACTTAATAGGAAATGAAATCTTAAGAATTTCCTCAAAGGTGAAAAAGTCCATAAGTTAAAATTTAATTTGAATCAATTTATGAAAGAAATGATAATTTTCAGAATAAGAATTTTCTTTTTGAACATTTCTTTAGATTTTTAATTTTCTCCTCTCATTTCATTCTTTTAAGAAAATCAATTTTAAATTACTTTGGAAAATTATTCTGATCTTAATTTCGTATTCCAAATAAAGCTTCATTCTTATCCCCCCCCCCCTCTCTCTCTCTCTCTCTCTCTCTCTCTCATTTACTTCTCAATTGTTTTCTTATTTATCCAAGTTGATTTTCATCGCAAACTTTTCCGGTTTATTTTTAATTAATTTAAATTCTCATAAATTTTATCTATATTTATGAAATATCAATTAGACATTTTTTTTTAAAAAAAAATATATAGGTCAATAGGTCGATAATGTTATATAAAATCTTTCAGAGATTTAAAAATATTTTCTAATCTGAATTTAATTGAAAATATTTTATATTCTCTTTGATAGAAAAATGTTTTTTCCATTTCGCGATTTAATTGAAGTTTTAAATTAAAGCGGTTCTAAAAATTTAATTAATTTCATCAAAAACATATTTTTTAATATAAAATATATAATATACTCGTAGATTAGCTCAAAAGTATTCGGTGTAAACATGAAAATTTCGCTTTCTACATGTATACAGAATTATTAATTTGAAGAATTGAATTACCGTATATTCCGAAGTATAATTCGTTAAAGAATATAGCCATTTATTTATAGTCTTTTTTCTTTTTTTTATTTTATTTTATTTTGCCCATTTAGCCAACAGCCATTGGACTAAATGCTACTACAAATAATATTTTATACAAAAATGTAAATTATGGATAAATATAGAAAAAACATACAAAAAAATAAATAAATAGAATAAACATACAAAAAATAGTAAGGTATAAATATAAATACAATAAAGAAGAGAAAGAAAAAAAAGACTCAAAGAAACATTATAAGATAAAATAGTAAGAAATACATAATAAGAGTGGATTGGTACTGTCTATATATTGATTTGGGTTTCTTGAAAAAAGCTTACTGTAGCTGTGACTATTAATTCTGTGGGCTTTGAATTCTGAAGAGTCGGCATTCTAAGATATATTTATAGTCATATGGGATTTCGCTTGAGATATGAAATTTGTTTTTTTTTTTTTTTCTTCATCGAAACCAACAAATTGGTTCTTCGAACTACTGATTGAAATAGGACACATTTCATTTATTAGACAATAAATTATATGAATCTAATCTACAACATTTTTTTTTTTCACTCTTGCATTATTTTAGATCCTATATTTTTCTAATATCAAACAAACAACACTTTGCTAGGGCATAGATCGATTGTGTGCGATATATCTCTATACTTGATTCATATTCTCAGAAACCCAGCCCTTATATTCCAAATTCCACCCAAGAAGTCATAGAGAAAAATAAAAAATGAAAACGTGAAAATGCATAACAAAAAGAAGAATCGTACATTTAAAATATGGAGGTAAGGTAATCCTCCGTTTTGTAAAGATTCTGGTCCTCCACAGCCCTCAATCTGAATTTACGTCGCTTCCTGAGGCTAATCTTGAAAAAAATTTCCTTTTTTTAAGTCTTTTTGGCATCTTGGGACACATAGAGTTTAAATATATACTATAATGCTGTTTCAATATCTTCAGAACTAAACATCCTCAAACATCAGCGAAGAAAATCTCTAATCTCATACTTTCATTAATATATACTAATATATTACGATGCAAATTATCCAGACATATTTTTATTGTAATGGTTCAGCAATAATCAGCCTCTGGATTCTTAATAAAAACTCAAATTTGAGGCGTTTTGAACTAGATTTACTGATTCATTGATCGTTGTATTTATGCCCAAAGTTGGCCAACTTGCATTTGTAATACTAATGACAATAACATATATAGACATAGGCACGACAATGTTGTTAATTTATGATAAAGTCTCTTTGAGTGTTGAATGATCCAAGCATCCCAAGACTGAATTATTGCTAAACCTGCCTTCTCATCCATTAAAATTACAACATAGCAACCATCTTCTTCTTCCAGATATATTTATTTATATCAATTGCTATCCTATTATGCTATTAAATAAACTCATATCTCTTGGCTTTTAAGAATGTCAATTTAATAAAAAAAAATTAATCATGATTTATTTTAGTAATTAATAACACAAAAATTATTAATAAACAATAATATTCAACGTTTCTGCAGCCGTGCTCACACCCGTACCGCTACACACTATTGCATTCATACACGGTTGGCCCTTGGGCGTTTGCTGCCTATCTATACCCATGCAGCCGTCATCAGGAAGATGCATTCACTTTGAAAAGTAAACATTGAGTAGGTGAATGGAGAGCATCTACCTGATGACGCCTGCAGAAATGGATGCCGAAACGTTGTATATTATTGTATATTAATATTTTTTGTATTAATAATTACTAAAATAAATCATAATGAATGCCGAAAAATGTCTTTTATTTATAATAATAATAATCAATATAGTTAATCTCTCACTCAGGAGCTCTTATGAGTAGCGATGGATAGCGACCACGAGTTCCCCGAACTAATGCTGACATTTCTTCAAGGGGGCCACCCTTTATGTCAGCCCGTCTGCCTGTTTGCTTTTGCCCTCTGTCGCAACTTTCTTTAAAATTAAAAGTGCCGACCCTGCCCAGGGGAATGGCTAAGACAGAATAAGAATACCGCTAACCTCCGCCTAAGGTGTGGGATCATAAAAGAAGGTTGTTATTTGACTTTAAAAAAATTTCATATTAATGTACAATAAAATCATAATATTGATATTTTAATATGGCAAATATTAATACATATAAAGTTATATATCGTTTGATATATAAAGATAAAGAGATCTTTAAAAAGAGTAGGAAAAATAATTCTTTAACTCTAAGAAATTTTTCAGATTGGATTTCAAATCTTTTTTATAAATTCTCTTTTATCTCTTTAGATTCTATCAAATCCCCAAATCCGGCATATCATTTATATCGTTAAGCAATATATTGTATTCTATTTTTCATTTATTTCCCATTTCTATTTTGCTTTAAAATTATTAAAATTTTTGATCAAGATGAAACAGTGAAGTAAAAAATAAAAAAATAATAATTAAATTATGAGATATTATATAATAAAAAATACGCATTTTATTTAAAGGACAAAAAGTAAATTTCATTTTAGGATATTTATTTGATTTGACTTGAAATAATGGATTCCATTTACATAATTAGATTGAGTGTAAAAAAAAGATGAATAAATGAAAAAATATTACTTGCCTTTCATCCTATATAATTTAGAACATTAATTTTTAACTTTTTTTTTTTTAATCTTTCAATTCAAAATTGTTCACACTTTATAATTTGATTAAAATAGAACAATAGGTAATTTTATCAATAATTTTTTAATGAAGTTTTATTCATTTTTTTTATTGCGATGTTAATAAATTACCTCTCCATCAGAGAATTTCATTTGCCTACCCCACTCTCGATTCCACTCAACGTAATCAGTCGAATTCTTTTATTCTGGGACAGGCAGGCTCGTATCAATTAAATTAAGTTTCAAAATAAATCTACAAAAAACTGATTTCGAAATGAGGGCCTAAATAATGGTATAAAGGTTAAGGCCCCTCCATGTCCATAGTGAGTGAGTCCTGAGACAGGCCGATTCAAAATATTATAACAGTGCACATACAAGCAAAAAGCTTGATTGATATAAAGAGGAGCGATGTAAGCAGCTAAATGATGATCATTATCCGAATAATGAGACACTAATCCCGATTTCTCTTAACTCTTTAGACTCTCCGTATAATTATATAATTATTTTTAATATAATAATAATTTTAATATTATTCCGGCCTTCCTAAAACATCTCTCCAAATAAGGTTCAAAATTTAGAATATCCACTTCAACTTAACCAATGATAATTGGGGTAGCAATATGATTATAATAATCTATTTAATTAATCCTTTGATAAAAGGAATAACCTCCCTGCTACTATCTTCCTGAAAACGTATAATCTCCAAACTTTCAAATCCAACCTCAACAAGCACCTTTTAAAATCACCACTCCCGCCTTCTCCTGTTGCATGTGGCTACTGGTCATTTGGACCTTATGCTTACATATCCTAAATAAAAAAAAAAAAAATTAATTTTTAAAATCATTACAGCTCTAATTCTTTTGTCCCGGATAATTTAAATATTAATATTTTCTATGAATGTTTTTTATTCGAATTCCAGTGACATTTGGTTCAGAAATAACTAGATTCTATCCGTTGGATCAATATTTGGATTTACATTTTGTATACAGGAATGTTGACACAATATTTATTTGAAAATAGTATTATTTACAATAAAATTTTTGATTTGTTTGAAAGAAAAATCCATTGGAAAGATCATTAATTAAAGTAGTTCCTACAAAAAAAGATAAAATTACCCCCTCCCCCCCCCTCCCGGGTCAAGATATCCAATTACACTTATTTATTAATATAATATAAATGATTTTTTTCAATAATAAAAAATTCACTCATTATTTATGCATTTATTGAGAGTATATTTAATTATAAATTTTGATCACTTTGATGTTTTTTGAATAATTAATTATCAGCTTATTTATCTAAAAATTTTAAAATTGTTAACTAGGTGAGATCTTTATTTTATTTGCGACCAAATAAAAGGTCAAAAGGTCGAGCAATATAGATCAAAGAAATTTTTATGTTATACATTCTTCGTAAACAAATTTCAAATTATAAAAAAAATTCATTTCACATTCCATTATTTTTATTTTTCCAATACTATTATATATAATAGTATAATAGGAATTATGATAATAAAAAAATTGAAAATTTTTAAATATCTTTACGTTTCAGAACAAAAGCATCACAAAAATGCAAAAAAATCTTAATTCGCATATGTCTCTCTCTCTCTCTCTCTGTGTTTGTGTGTGTGTGTACAAGTAAGTAGCTTTTATTTTGGCTTAGATCTTTAGAACCACTCATCGGAAAAGATTGAAACTTAATAAACATATAGCCCTAAGACGGGCAAAGAAGCTTTTAAAATTTGAAACGAATTGGTCAGCAGGGATGGTAAAAAAGGCCCCTCAAAATTTATCGCATCTGTTATGCCAAATCTTTTGAAACTCGATGATAATAATTAAGATGTTGGCCTTCAGTCCTGGAACAATTTTCATAACAATCCATCGAGTGGTGCGGAATATTCTAAAAAAAAAACGGAAAAAGAATTGATAATAAACATACCTCATCATAGGGAGAAAACTTTAGAATTTTATTTAATCTAACTTTTTTTTAAAATTAAAATTGCCGTTTAGATTCCATCCTTATATATATATTATTTATATTAATTGATAGCCAATATAATATTTTAAATTTAATTATTGTTAAGATATGTTATATACAAACAATATGACCTAAAAAATAACAATAAAAATCCACATGACGATATCATACTCAATAGCAGCCATTTTATATTCTCTTAGAATATGAGGTGGGTAAAAAAAGTGGGAGAGTGTTGCAACTTCGTTGTTAATTAAATTAAAAATTTCTCAGCCCCCTTTAGGCAACTATAAAAATGGGTGGAAAAAATGTTTGTTAAGTTTCTACAAATAACTAATTGGATATTTTTTATTAAATAGGGCAGGAAAGATGACAAAGCAATTATAATAAGTAAATATCTTGTCCCTGGCTCTAAATATTTATTAAAAACTTTGAAATTTTGGTTTATTGCTTTTATAGTATATAGATTATATTTATTCTATCAAAGTAAAATGATAAAATACTTATGACACTATCCGGTTAAAACACCTATATGCAAAATGTGAGTAAAATATTCTCAGTTATAGAATTGTCATAATGTCATTTTATGGTCTCTGGTTATTTGAAAACGATCTTATTTTTTTTCTTCTACTAAGAGACAAAATCATTATTAAAAAAAATGAAACAAGGAAAGATATGAAAAAAAAAATATTTAGGTCATGATTTGGCATCAAATCACTTAACAAGTGACAGGCTGGTGTGCTCTATTCATTCCCCTTAACTACGCCCCTCATCAAAAATGTATATAATCAATTTATGATTTTCAAGATGTCAACAGTTTGTTTTATTTTATCTATAAATACATAAAAATTTACTGATTGTTTGATTGAGACAATAAATAAACCATTTTAAAATTGAGAGGGAGAAATTGTTTCCCCACTCCACTCACTCTCAATCAAACCAGTTAAAATTCGTTTTCTATTCAAATTAACCCTTTGATCCTTTTTTTGATTAAATTAATTAAAATCTCTTTGTTTGGTCCAAAGATAACCATTAGTCTAGGTAATTTTATTCATTATTCGTAATAAAAATAACCTGACTACCGTAATTGACTTATTTATGGTATATTAAAATTTCTGCTTTTTTTATGACTATGAAAATGGAAATAAATATTAAGAGTTGGTGAGAAAGACAATCAAAAATCGATTATTTTTTTATATCATAAAAGAGATCAAATAACAAGCATGAAAAAAGGGTAAATATAATAAAAATTTTAAAGGGATACGATATGAGTTTTTCATTAATAGTGAAATTTTTATGGTAAATAAAGAGAATAAAAATTTTAAATATAATTTTTTTCTAATTAATTATGTAAATAAAAATTATCATAAACAAAAGAAAGTAGCGCTTTATTCACAAATGAGACAATATAAATAAATAAATATCATAAAGTGGATGAATTTGTTCGTGTTTGATTGCAATTCAAACAACCAACTCGAGCGGACGCTATTCTCAATTCTCCCTAGAAAACACAAATGAACGTGGACCACTTTTGGGGAAGAGCAACTAATTGAAAAATTAGCGCTTTAGTCATTTGGGTTGCCTACCTTCCAGCAACTAAACAAGAACTTGATTTCTGCCACTCATGGAAAGAATTTTAATCTAATTTACCTCTGATGTAGAAAAGACTTAATTTGAATTTCATTTTGTATTCGCTTTGATTAAAATAATTTATTATTCAAACGATTTACAAATTTTTTCTAGAAGAGGAGAAATTTTTAGCACTAATCTATGTATCTAAGTATTTATATATTCATTACGAAGTGCCCGTCTGTCCGACCATCTGTCTATTCGTCACTTAAATTTAAGTATTAATAATTTCCCGTTGAGCTAGAGCTCTGAAATTATTTATATATTATCTGTAAATATTGAAGGTACTATCAAAACAGGAAATAAAAATTTTTTAGAATAATTAAAAAAAAAAATTATTAAAAATAGCAGGCTTAGCAAATGATCACAATGTTCCAATTTTAGAAGCTTTAAAAGGTATTTTCAAATTTTCAAAATTCTACTATTGATATTTGACATTTAAACGTTTAAATTTTTTCAAGTTTTTCGAAAAAATTTTTACAATACCCTCTTCCCCTCTCATCCCTCTAAAAAAGTAAAAATAGTATGTCGTTATGTTATAAACACTTAACGAACAGGGGTAGCTTTATTTGAAACTTCATCTTTCGTCACGTGAATTTAAATCATTTCCTTTTGAGAAGCGCCTGGCTTGGTGCGTAGCCCTCCGAAAACGGGCTGGTTACAAATAATGTTTTCTGTTTATTATAAATTCATTTTTCACTTAAAAATTTCGAAATTATTCAGTTTAGTGTACAAATCAGAGTAACTTTTAAAATATTCTAATTAATTTATACAGAAAATGAAACAAGATCTAAATATCTAATAATATATAAAATTTTAAGATATGATGATTGGTTGTTATTATTGTATCTAAAAATTTCAATTTTCCTTTAATCAAATCTCAAATTTTTAAACATCAATATTCTATAGGCGGCTTTCTTAACCTCAGACCATGAACCAAGTTCTCTATTGAGCAAAAAAAAAAAAAAGGATGCCAATTTAGTATCTAATAATTAGAAAGAGAAAAATGTTCTGCAGATAATTGCGTTGCGTTTGTGAATTCAGTGGAGTAATTCGAGAATATAAAAGAAAAATGCTGTTTCTTAGATGAAATTAATAAATCCCCACCATCTGGTGGAGAAGAAGAATAAAGCACTTTTGGTACACGTCGAAAACTTTATTTTCCTAACATTTAGTTTACTCAAGACTATTGATTTATCTTGTCTCTTTATTTCAAGAATTTTAATACCTTCCACTTCTATGAGCAAAGACAATTCCTCCATCGGACCCATATGTCTATTACTATTAGGACAAAGTTCTTGTTCAATAGTCTCCAGAGACTTTCGTTCTTCTCTCTTTTAAGACAAAAGGAAGAGGTTGAAAGAAACCAATATCGCGAAACTCAACAAAAAAGTTTTTCATATAGGGGTTGTTAATAATAAAAGATAAAAATATCCATATGCAAAGAGAGAAGAGAGCTTTCAACAATGACAAACATAAGATCATTCTTTCAGTTCTTACAGGATGATTCAGAAAAGGTAAGTGAAATTTTATTAGTATTGGGATTAATTAATACAACCTCAATAAAAACGAATACTAAATATCTACATACGAATTTGTAAATAAAATAATAAAAAAATCTTATAAAAATTGTTAAATATATAAATGAAAAATTAATTTTTGAATTGAGATTATGAATGGAAAAAGATATTTATTTAAATAAATATACTAATCAAAATGGCAAACGAATCATCATTAAATAAAGTTATTTTTAGACTCAATATAAAGGGTAGATAGATATATTTAGGATTTGCTGTCTCTCCCCTCCCTCTCTTTTAGTTTTGTAATTTTTTAAATAAAATTATTTTATTTATTAATAATATTCATTTCATTAAATTTTATTCTTTTCATATAGGTTAGACTAAGTTCAGGTTTCATTGGGAGTTGTCATCCCCATTCTGGCTACTGTTTTTATTAATTTTAATATGAGCTATAGATCTGAAATATAGCATATAGTCTCGGTTTTAATGACAAAAAATCATCTCACAAATCTTATTAGAAAAATGATAAAAAATTATTTAAAAATTTATTTCGGAACAATTATAGCCCCCAAAGAGACCAGCGAGAGAGAGTCTTTTGACATTTTTTTAGTCTTTAAAAAAAAGTAAAAAAAATAACGCTTTTATTTAAAAATGAATTAAAATAATTTTTTCATATTTTTAGCCAGTTAAAATAGAAGCGTGCGGAATTCAAGGAGATTTTAAAATTTCATTTATAGAAAATTAAATAAATTTTTTAGTGAGCATCCAACGCTTTTATTTTAATTAACCAAATATATATATATATCTCCAACAATTTTTTTAAAAAAGCTGTTTTTTTCTTTTACATCTAATAAAAGGAAAGCTACTAAAGATGCTTGCCTGTTGAGCTGGTTGCCTATTTTTAATCAAGTAATTTAATTCTTCAATTAAAATATTTTGCTCAAATTAGTCGTAGGATCTTCTCAATTTAAAAAGAAAACACAGAGTAAAATTTGGTGTCGATTGGCTCATTATTGTGGATTTGTATAATGAACGTTTGTATATACACACATTTCATTTATATAGGTAAATAGATAAATGAATGCGGTAAAAAGCATATGCTGGATATAAAAATATATTCCACAATTTGAGCTAGATGTATGTTTCCCTTAAGATAAATAGAGGGGATTTTATATACGTGCTTGGATTATACAATGTTTTCAGGTTGTCTCTCTGTTTAAGGCAATATAATCAAGAGAATGGAACGCCCCTCTGTTCATTTGTGACCCCTCAGCAACTATAAAATTAACACTAATATTTTAGAAAATTTATTAACTAAATGATACTGTTTATTTTTTCTGAAATTACCCTCGAGGGCAACATTGTTGCATCAAGAAAGAAAGAGAAGAAAAGACCATTAACATAAAAGCAATTCGGTGTAGAAGGGAGAGAGAGGGAGAGAAGGAGGTGGGGGAGAGGAAAAAAATAGACTCTTTTTGGCACAAACAACGACAAATAACAACAACAACAACAACAGAACAAAGTGGCAATGAATTTATCATTGATAACTTTGAAAGCAGCCTGTTTGATCTTTAATACATTAATTACAACTTAAACGAGTTATGAACAATTAAAAGTATAATTTTTTTTTTTAAAGCATTAAAATTAAAAATTAATGGTATAAAAATAAATAAATTAATATATATATTTTTTAAAGAAAATCTCTTTTTGGTTTAGTACTGAAATTTAATATGATTAGTTCTACTTACTTTACTTTAATTTTATTACTTGAATTGTTTTGAAAACTCTTGCCTTTTTCAAAACAAGCCTTTATTGCTCAGTATTTGTTCCCTTTCATTTTATTAGTCTAACATGTGATCCTTTGTGTGTTTACCAGGGCGTGAATAAATTCATTAGATTTTGTTTGGAAGATAGACAACCCAAATGACCTACTTACCAATGAAATTTTTTGTATTTACAATTGCTCTAGAGCAATGCGCAAACTATTTTTATGTCCAACCTCACACTTTGGTCGCGACCGATACAAATACTTTTTGTTTTAATTAATATTAACGTAATTGCTTTTACCTTTTTAGAGAATAGATATATAGCTTAGGTAGAGAAATAAAACATATAATGTTATGAGACACTTTTGATGATGCATGAGGATACCTATACAAACTTTTTTATGAAAAATATTTGTAAACAATTTCAAAAATTTATTATGAGGGATGCGCTTGTAGAGCGCTCATGATTGATTCTATGTTCAGATCTTAGTTGACAATAGCAACCGTAAGTCATATTCATTTCATTTCGCTATTTTCCGAATGATTTTTTTTTTAATGGTTTTCTGATCCCAAAAAATATTCTTAGGTGGATCTACCTTCCAGCAAGAAAACGCTCCCAATGCATTTTAATAAACATAGCGTATGATTTTTCTTTTTCAATAAAATACCAGAATAAATAATTTCTAACTTAATATTTTCGAATCTAAAATGTTTAAATTTTTTCTTAACTAAAATGTTTGATCAAGAAAGAATACTCCAGGTAATCTCTGTTCTTGTTTTAGTATAGTCATATTCAAAATTTTTCAAATTTTTACATGACTCTAGTTTGGTATTCAAACTTGTTGAACAAATTATTTTGTGATTTTGCACATACACGCATTGGTTCGAAAAGGACAGATGTTATGAGAGTGCTCTCTCTGTCTGCTTGACTGCTGAAGTACTGTAGTATAGACTAGATAGAGTTCACTTCAAACGTGCATATGCATATCTTAAAGATTCCGTCTACCTAAAGTTGGATAATCCTGGTCTAAGGAGATTTAGGTATTGTGTATAGAAATAGTTCGTAATAATAAAATAAAATTACCTATAATAATAATATATACTTGTATATAAACAATATTATTCAAAAAATTAATAATACAGTATTTTCTTCAATGGTATTGATATATAAAAAGTAAATTTAAGTTTTATAGCCCAAGGAAGAGAAGATAGGGACGTTAAAGTTAATAAAAGGCAAAGCAATCGAATGAGATTCTGTAGACACGAAATTTAGGAACGAAATGGATTTTTGCTTGATACCAGACCCGTAGGCTATCAATATTAAATTTTTCTATATTTGAGTTAAGTTATGTATATAGAGAAATAGCCTATTTTCAGAAAAATAAAGGTAATAAAATTCAGTGTGACTATATCTCGTATCGAGAAGTAACGTGAGTAGTTCTACAATTTTCTTCAGAAGTTTTGGAAACTTTCACGCAGTGAATCAGTGAAAGTCAGTGTGGTATCAGTGAATTACTGTGGAGACGATCTTCCTAGCTGTATACAGTTTTTGTATTTCGACTTGACTTTTCCATGAATAGAAACAGACATTGAAATTTGTTTTTCAACATCAACGAATTACAATTTTACCAGAAGCAAGGCCAAGCTGTGCTCGACCTCGGATGGGTGTCCCCGAGGAACAAGACTGTTGAACGTCCCCCGGAAGCAATTGATACTAATTTTTCTTAACATATCATTATATATTTATGTAGCCATAATGGCCTCAGCAACCTAAAATATCTTAAAATTCAAATTTAAAAAAATAAAAAGCTTTGCCAGAATAACTCAAAACTAATGTTTTATATACTTCAGAAATAGGTATATGAGTAATGCCGAGATGATAAATTGAAGTAGCATTGCTATATTTTCAACAGGAGGAGGAAAAAACCATGCAGTATATTTCCAATTAAGTTTAATGAACTCATATTTCGAAGACACTTTGTTCTTCTTCTTCAGAGTTTTTACTCATATTCACTCATTAGCGTTGCATCTCGATGACTGATACAAAAAGGCCTTGACTGTAAATATAGAATAAGAAGAGCAAAGTGCCTTCGAAATATCATTAAATTTAATTGGAAATTTACTGCATGGTTTTTTCCTCCTTCTGCCCAAAGTCCTGTTGGTGTCACTTCAATTGTTTTTTATATTTATTATGTAGATTACGATAGACTGTCGATTGAGTTTTGTAATTTTACTAAGTTAGAAGTCATACGGTATAAAAGTATAAAAGAAGCAGAGAAAAAAAAAAAATTGCGGCGCGTCCCACTCCGTCTTTCATTTGACATCACAATCCCCATCCGGTGGAATAAATTCTTCGTTTTTTAGAACCATCATGTGGTATAATATGGTTTTCGATGTAAATGATAGTTTTTGAACTGTAATACGAAAATTTATCCCCTAATATCGTTATATCGTGTTTTCTGTAATGCTCTACAATTTTGAAATATCCACATCAATAAATAAATACTTGAGTAAAAGAAAAAAATTGTTGAAAGATAATCTTTAAGCTCAGAGATGTTTATTTCTTTTTACAAAATTACAAAAAAAAAAAAAAAAGTAAAGAAATAGGCCAAATGAAATATTTTCAAATTATTTATCTTTTAATCAAAATATCAAAATTTTATTCGGAATTGAAAATTAATTCAGCAATTATATATATAAATTTTTTGAAGATTTAATTTATATATTGATTATCTCCATTTAAAAGTTTAGATTTGATATTTTATATTTTCTTTTTTATAGATAAGTTAAGTTTTATACAATTAAAAGTTTTTTTTTTTTTTTTTAACTCAAAGTCTCAGCTAATAAGACAAAAATAGAAACTGCCTGAAGGGAAGACCTTGATGAAATTGGAGCAAATAAACGACGACAAGTTTCAAAAGCACCTTCATCTGTTCGTCTGTCTCTGCCCTGGCGATTAACTGATTGGAAAGGGTGAAGGTCGTCGATAGCCGCAGAGAGAGAATAGCCCTGAGGGTGGGCCTCCCCATCCGCAGGGTGTCTTTCAATCTTGCACACAAAAGAACAAGACCCAAGTCCACTAATCCTGACGCCAGAGAGTCTAATGGATCGGAAACTTTATAGTAGCAACAGCAGACAGCGCATCCATCTCCACCTCTACGTTAATGAAAACAATAGACAGGTAAAAGCGTGGATGGAACTAAACAATTTTCCCTTATCATTACAAATATTAATCATTCTTTGATTCGTTATGATGTTGACCCTTCCTTAGCATGTAATAAGAGAGGAATTATTATATTATGCTATAGCAAATATTGCAATGAGATTTGAGAGGAATATGAATATTAAGATATTGAAACTGAAAAAATGAGGCACTCGCGAAAATGAAATAGAATTTACTTTTGTTTAAGGTGAATATATTAAGATCGCGAAATTGATATTTTCTAAAATTTAACGAAAATTGTTCCGATTAAATTAATATTTTTGTCCGTGGATGAAATGTTAGAGAGAGTATATCAACATCAATTATAACCTTTCAAGCCAAGGGATGTGGGTTCGGATCCCGTGTAGTCAAGTTATATCAATTAGATACCAATTGGTTTATATAAATATGCTTGGATAATATATATCATAATGAATTGTTTAAAAAGCCTCCAATGCTGAAGAGACTTTAAAAAAAATATTTTTATATAAAAAAGAACTAAATGAAAAAAACCAGAAAAGTTTTATTGTAGTAAGTATTTGGTAAAAATTGATAAATGATACACTAACATATGTTATCTGTTAGATTTATCATTAATGGCCGTTTAATAGTATGAAAACAAAACAATATTAAATTAAATTCCTATTTATTCAAAAAATTCAAATGTACTCTAATTCTCGAGATATCGATATAATAAAATATAATTTATTTCAATTTAAAAATTGAAATATTAAAAAAAAAGTGAATAAAGACAAAGATTCGTAAATAAAATATATGACGCACATTGTTATTTTTATATAAAATTTATCTTATTTTAAATTTTTTAAAGAATCGGTTTCCAAAGATATATTTATAAAAATTTTTTAATTAGTTGGGTCATTTTTTTTTTGTCATTATGCTTTTTTTAAGCTTTTTTTTGTTTATTCTTCAGTTATCTATCGTTTTAGTTAGGAACGGAATTAATTTTCAACATTTATCCACTTTATGACCAATTCCCAGATTAATACTTAATTATAACTCCAGTTGCGAGAATAACATTTCTCCTAAAAAGGATAAAAGTCCTTATTTGTGTAAAATATATAGATGAGGGGTGGAAAAAGGGAGAATGCTCCAGTAAACAAAGAGAAAAAATTCAAAACAACTTTCTCCTACTATATCGATATTTCAAGAAAGGTCATGCCATTATTAGAACAGTGTTTGTCAAAACTCTCTATGTATGTTGATATATACATCAATTCGTGTATACAAAATAAGTATGAATGTGCCTATGAAAAAAGGAGAAAGCTTTAATTTTCTCAGTGTCCAATTGAATGGTTTGAGAAAGGCATTGATTGGTCTTCGAATAGTTATTAATAACATAATTGTTTTTTATATTAAATTAAATAGTTTTCAAGGTCTAGTTATTTAAATTAGTTATCAATATCTTTGGTCTGATTTGGCTAGTCATCATTATTTGTGAGTATATATTTTGCTAGTGGATGTGACCATTTGAGAGTCGAACCCAGGATCTCTAGCCTATCCAGGGCATCGGTATACTTCCTTTGCACCAGGCCACTGGTCACTCGACCACACCAGCTGGTGGCTTCCGAAATAGAATTATCTTTCTTTATTTATTCGATTTCTCTTATCAACAAAAGCTTTAGAGCTATTATTTAATTTTAGGTAGTACCTTTAGTATTCACGGCCTCAAGTAACCCTTGCAATAAATTTTATATCATTTTATTAGAACGTGGGCACTGTCAATATTTGAGTTGTATCCCTGGGAAAGATGAATTTGATATCTGGGATTTTAGCAAAAGGAAAGAGTTGAGCAAATAAATTAAAGGTATTAAAATTAAATTTCATAAAATCTCTGTTTATATTTTGATTATTATTTCATAAATCAAATATTATGTCTATGTTCTACTTAAAAAAAAAGGCACCATTTTTATATATCTTGAATTATGATGACCTTTATCCAGAAACATACGAAAATATACTACAATATTAAATGCGCACTCGGATTTTTTAAATCCTTATAAAATAGTAGAATAAAAAAAAGAACAAGGAAATATATTAATAAACCTCTTTCTCTTTCTCTCCCTATAATTTTTTTGCGGTAATTTTTTCCAGAGGGATAAAAGGGAATATATCCTTATCCAATTAAGACTTGTTCTAAATAGAAATAACAAAAGGAAATTTTTATTATTTACAGTTGGTTAGTTCCCTACATTTTTTTTTTTTTTATTATTATTTTAGAAACGATAACAAATTTAAAAACTTTTTTTTTTTTAGTTAAAACTTTATTATTATAATTTTAGATAAAAATAATCCAGGCTTGTAATTGGATTCCTCTCATTCCCACCTCTATCTTTTTATCTTTTTATGTTCATCTCCTTTTCTTCTTTATGAAAGACAAAGATTCATTTTCGAGTTTAAAGTTTATCATTTTTTTTTTTTTTTTTTTTTCAATTATTTAATTTTCACTAAAGGAAAAAGTTTTTAATATGAAAATTTTGACGAAAAACTTTTTAATAAATTAAATCTTATATTTTGTCCATTTGGGCAAAATAGATTATTTTTTAACTCATGAAGCAAAACTATTAAACCTATATATTAACTTTTGCTAAAAAAAAAAATAAAATAAAATAAAAAAGGTTATATATTTCTGACATTTTATCTTATTTTGTTTCTCAAATTAAGGGAAATTGTTAATTGAGAATATGACAAAGAATAATAAAAATTTTGAAGATGAAGTTGTATAGCTAACTGGGTAAAGAGAGGAGAGGTGAAAAATGAAGAATGCAACCGAGTTTATTTCATTCTGACATATATATTTATATATAAACCACCGCTTGAATTTGGAGCTATTAAGTATGTTGTATTAAGTGCAGATATATCAATTATTAAATATTATTTAACAAATTTTTATATATAAATAGCCTATCTGCAAACCAGGTGTTCTTAAACTTTTTGAGTCACGACCCACATTAAAGAACTACGTTCATGTCGCAACCGGAACAGGAGGCAAACGAAGCAACACAAAAAAAATGATGGGGTTAAATAAAGAATAATTCGTATAAAGTTTAATTTAAAAAAAAACAAGTGTATCTATAAAGATAAATAATATGAATATAGTATAATAGATTTTACTAAAGGAAAATTAGTTTTAAGCTAATATTGTTAATGTTGACATCGGCTTTGCATAAGATACGATCCATCGGTTAAGAAGCCCTGACGAATCGTTGCTAAATTCAGGTATTTATGACTGAAGCTTAAATATGAATTTTCATAAATTATAACTATTATATAACCTAATTTGCTCTATATCTGGTCACAAATTGAAAGACCCATAGACGGACATCTCGTTAGAACAATTGATTTATTATACAATAGTCTAATGCGTGTTTACCTCGTAAATTCAAAATTGGAATGATTCTCTTTCTATAGAAGACGTTGAATAAAAATGACCAAATTTCATAGAGTATTGGAAGATAAGAAATCTACAGTCAAGTTATTCTCAGAACTGAAGAAATTCCAAATGAAATCAAATATGAAAGACGAAAAAATTTAAAAAAAAGGTAAATGATATCAGTTTTTAAGTAAAAATTTATTAAATATTTTGTCAAATTTATAAAAGGTTTGGCCTGAATTTTTTAAAATTTATTTAACAGCCCCAAAATTTGTTACATCATTTACTATAAATATATATATACCGTATATATATTTATTTTTCGCTTACTTATATATGAAATATTGTATATAGTGATTGCGATCGCAAAAAAATTTCATGTCAACATATCAACAGAAATATACGTTTTATTTTTACAAAATATGTGTATAATAAAAAATTTTCAAAATACATAAATTAATTTTATAAAAAAAAAAGAAAATAAAACGTTTTGTATATATAGTGCTGCAATGAAACAAAAAAAATTTGAGAAACAAACAAAACAATAATTCAAAATACAAACGAAAAACCTCTTAATTTATTGATGAAGATTAGGTTAAAATGAAGTCAACTTATTTTTTGAAGTGGAACTATATTTTTAGGTGTTTATCCAATTAATAAAGAAAAAAATCCTTTTTTTAAGTGGTCCATGTCCATTTACCAAAAGTAATTTCTTCCAAAAGAATCTTATTTATTTATTTACCTATTTTTGTATTCTGTTTGAATATTTTGACTTTTAAAATAAACTATTCTTCAAAACCAAAAATTACCTACTCGGAATCGTATTAAAATTCCTTTCCTAAGGAAATGATAAATCTTGGCGAAAATTAGCATGCTTGAAGGGAACGACCATGGAAATGAAGCATGTCTTTGCTGACAGGACAATTAACCTTCCACTTAAGTTGCGAAAACACAAACGCGTTCTTGGATGACAGATCTGGTCAGACCAGGATATTTTTCTTTTAATAAAAGAAAATTTAAGAAGAAAATATGGTACAATATGTGCACTGTATATGAACACGAGGAAAGAGAAATACTCTAATTGTGTTTCTAAGAAATTTATGGGATTTTTTTGTCGTTTAATTATTTAACCTCAGACCATATTTTTTTTCTTGTGAGGTATTAATTCTAGAATTGAACCGATTGTGCTTCTACTTTAAAAGAAGAGAAAAAGTAATTTATATCCAAAAAAATACCAATATGATATTTCAGATGGAAATCCTATTGTAACGAGTCCTGCAAGGGCTAATTGGGACTTTAGTTTAGAAAAGACAGGTAAACTGATATTTTCATTGCTTACAAAAAGAAATTAAAATTATTAAAAAGAATAAATTTATTTAAATAACTTTTATTTCATAAAAATAATTGACTCTTTATACCATCTTATACTTATCTTATTTAATACAGTAAATTAGTATTTGAGGAGTGTAGGCGTAGAGTGGACAGAGGATGCGTAGGCCTCACAATACATCGGCCCAATCAGAGCGCTATGGTAATTATTTACGTTATTTTTTTACTCTACTGCTGTTTACGCCCGCTGTAACACTGCAAAGCTGCAGTCGTCCGCCCTGCCCAGCAATAGAGTACACATTCATTTATCCAAGTTAGAAGCCATGCGATCTCAGTCACCAGGGACAGAGATCTGATTGTACCGCCGTGCGAAGTTGGATCGCATGTGTTCAAATATGTATGGGAAAGGATATATTGATTACCATCTGTTCCAGAATGTAAAAAGGTTTTAATTTAGATAAAAATTTATTGTTAGAATTTTCAACTTCTTTTAATATGATTTATAATTAATTTAATTTATAAATAGTAGATAGATCACAATCACTGATAATAATGATGATAACGGTTTATTTGTCACATGTTAATTTAATTTTAAACCTATAAGGTTATAAGACTAGCCAGCTATTTTATTCATAGTTCACTATAAAATAAAGGATTAAAGATATTAACATATACACTCATATAATTCATATATGTATTTACTTTATGGTGTCCCTCGAATGAAATTATTCGGTGATATAATATAAAATATTATTATAATTTTTAATGTACTTTGAAAATTAAACAAGATAAAATCTTTGAATTTATATATGAATTAAAGGGAGTTAAATTATATATGTCTTTCCAAGCAAGACCGTAGACATATTTAGAAGTGGAAGAAGGGGGAGGGGGGAGAAATGCAGACAATTTTTTTTAATAAAATAAACCTCATTTTTTCGATATCAACTTTAAATCTAAGCTCTGTTCCTTGGTGCAGAGGTAGAGGTTTCGCCTCAGATACCAAAGGTCAGTGGTTCGCTTCCCGTCCTGAGCGACAAAAATTTATTTCTATTATATTGACTACGAATTAATAGAAATAAATAAGGATGGAGTCTAAATGGCCTCAGATGACGAAAAAGACTTAAAAAAAAAAAAAACTTTAAATCTACTTTTCAAAATTTTGAACTTTACGCAAGAAATGCTAATTTATAATTGTATATATATATTGACCAATTTAAAGTAATTTTAAAAAAATTAGGATGGGAAATATTTTATAGGTTTTTTACAATTTTTTCTATAGAATTTCATCAAATTGTGTTTTTCATTGAGAAATTGTTTTAATACTAGATTAAAAAATTTTTTCTCTTGATGAAGATGAAAATTAAGGATATTTTTTGCCTCCAAGACATTAGTACCACCCATTTCGAGTGTACTTTTGTATGAGTTTTTCACGAGCTGGCACTCGGCCGAATTAATGACTCTTACGACGAGTGGAATCTCTTACTACGGGCAAGTTTCGTAGCGCTGACCTGCCCACGTGTTCATTTTTCCACCTCGTTCTTTCTTAATGCGAGCTCGCTCTTGCAACGAATTACTATATTTCCTAATTATTAATAACTTAAAGATGTTCCTTCGTTTTGAATCTAGAGAACAGAACTTTAACTTTCTGATTAAAAAATCAATTTGTTCTAAAGAGGTTATATTGGTTAAAAAATAAATTTTCTTTCCTTATAAAATGGGTTCTTATAGTATTTAATTATTTAAAGTAATTTATCGGAGAAATGAAAGAAGAGAGAAGATATAAGTGGCAAAATATTCTTTTTTTTTTTTAAAGAAAATAAAGATTTCAAAAAGATATGCAGTTTGTTCTTTCTTTAATTTCGTTAAGTACATGTTTGATACAAAATATAAAATTTTTTTTTAAATAAATATATTTTCTCTTTAATCAAAGGAGACTTATGACATTGTCTGAATATAAATTTCTCTAAATGAGACACAGATTTATAACAAAAAAAAAAAAGTAAAAGGATTTAAAAATAACAAAAATGTGAAAATATCCCTTGAATTACTTATCAGAATATACTAGGCTTATGTATTTTATTTATTATTTATAAACTTCTTTTTTTATATAAGAACTTTGAATAAATCAAATTCATTTATATTCGGTTTTTTATATCGGGCAACCTGAGCGTAGATGGGGTCTCTTTAAAAAAAAAAATTTAATCATGACCACTATAGAACTCTATATCCTCTTAGACAGTGGTTCCCAGTCTTTTTCGTTTTACTCACTTTTCAGTAAACTGCAGAATATATATTCCCCCCCCCCCCTTTCAAGCTAGAAGAAGATTGCAGTAAAAAAAAAGAATAATAATTTGTGGAAATGAATAAAGTTTTCTTTTTTATTCTGTCAAGTCCTAACAAGTAAACACAATTTTCATCGAGCACACTGCATTAAAAGTTTATATGGCAGATTTGATTGATACATTCGCTAAGGTAGAAAAATTTCCGTATTCTGATCTTACTTAAAGAGTGTTAATTATGATTATTATGTAATTGTGATATAAATCAATAAAAAAGAATAAATCATTTTATGTTTTTTTGTCAGTTTTTTAGGGCGCAAGTTGAACAATTGTCCAAGAGGCGCCGTACATCCTTGGACTGGCCTTGTATTTATATATGTAAAGTATTTAGGCCAGAGATGCCGAAAAGATTTTTTTTTAAATCTCCAGCTATCTACTTCACCTTGAAATTATTTTTATTTAGATTAAATTTTAAATTTCCATTTGGAAAACCAATAAATTTGATTGTGGATAGCCCTCTCTGGCGAATTTTAACTCGGTCTGCATTTTACATATGATTCATTTGATGTTATTAATAAAATGATTATGTTAATGGTAAATAATTTATATTTTGAGTATTAATTGGCAATTTTTATCAATTTGATATTCCACAAAAAGGCAAAAAAAAAATTAAATTTATTAATTTTGATAATATTAAATTGAGTTCGACTTTTGATCACATTAAATGAGATTTGGAAAATTTTGAATGGTGAATTCATATCAAATATATTCATTTATTTATTTTTTATTTATTTTATTTTTTTGAATATTTTATTTTAATTTTTTTTAAATTGATAAATCGGACCCAGTCCTAGATTTGTTTATGAATGAGACACTACCATCTTGAAGAAAGGCAGGATGGATGGTCAAAGTAAATTTTTTTTTTCTTTTTTATTTAAATTTCATTTTAATTGGATCATTGAACTTATGAATGATAAATTTCGAATTATAAAGCTTTCGCCACTATGACATAGCAAACCAAATGTAGGTTGATGTCAGAAGATGGGGCAATTGCCCAACAGTGTGGGTACATACTTGATAAAAAGATAAGTGATCTTATTTCTAAGAGTGTTGTGAATTTCAAAAGTTGGGGAACTACTGATATGCACAGTCGTAACTCATTCTTTGTCTAATATTTTTATATTCAAGTATGGATTTTTCCTCTTGATGAAATTACATAGCTCTAGTGCAATAAATTTGTAAGAAACCAAATGGAATGATTTATTTGCATTTCCATGTTAAGTTCGCTTTAAAAAATTAGAAATATTGAAAGTTGTTCTTAACAATATCGATTCTTTGGCATCATTTAAAATTAAAATGAAAAAATCCAGGGAGATGGATCTCAGTCTATTTTTTTCTTCTTTTCCTTAACTAGAAAAGAGAGAGGAAGAGAAAGAGACAAATTGTCTAACTAAAGATTTAATTCACTTTATTAAATTCTACATGTCTGTGTGTCTATCCCTGTGTATTTCTTGATTTTATTTCCTCTCACATTAAATGGATATTGGTTACTGCTAATAGACCTATGTCAGATAATTAATAAAATTTCGTCAAGATCAATATAGCCAAATAGAAAGATTAGAGAAAAAATTTCTTTTTTTGGCAATTTTTCTCCTCTAACCTCTCTTGTTACAAATGTGAATGTTCATTTGGTGTACGACAAGGAAAATGAATTTCAGTGAGTAGCCGGTTATTTTTTGTGATCACCACAGAACCGACCAAGATTTTTTTTATTTTTATATTAATTAAGTAAAAAAAATGATAATAATAAATAGATTAATCAAAATTTATATTTGCATTTGATAGAAAGGACGAAGAGAAAAAGGATTCTGAAAAATTCTTTATATTTTGCCCGAATTTTTATTCCATATTCCTTCCCGCTGTTTCTTGCTAAATATGGAAAAAGATGAAACAAAATATAAAGGGTTTATTTTTATTCTCCCTTTCTATCAAATATATATATATATTTTTCATAAATCTTTCATATTTTGCGCCAAATTTTATTCCATATTTAGTAAAAAAAACAACAGGAACATGAAATAAAAGTTGGCGCAAAATATGAAAGATTTATGAAAATTTTATTTTTATTCTCCTTTTCTATCAAATAATAATAAATTATTTCAATTTTTGCGAATCTGCATCTAGACGTGTTTCCGTTAAATTTCTAAATTTTCATTCGAGAATTGATTCATTGAATGTGAATGTTCTAAAGTATAGTTTACACATTTAATAAAATTAAAATAGGTTTACTAAAGTGCAAAAAAATTCATTTTTTGTTTTACCTTAGAAATATGCTGCTAAAGAGAAAGATAAAAGGAAAAATGTCTTAAATAAATGTCTTTTTTTTAACAAAACGTCAAAAAATCATTAATATATATATAATATTTTATATATTATAGAGAGATAGATAAAAGCCATTAACCTAATGATGTGTAACTTGTCAACAACAAAAGGGATATTAATGTCCCACCATATTTATTATCACTGAATGACGTTATTAGTTAAAAAATAGTTTTTTTTTTTGACTAGTACAAATCACTATCTTTGGTTTTATTTTTCCAAAAAAAAAAAAAACTATTTCCCAACTGGATATAGGATATGTTAAAATGGACAAAGAATGAAAATCTGCCAAATCCAAGTCTCTTGGCTCTAATCTCTTTTACTTTCAGGTCAATAAGCAAAATTTTTTTTTAAATCATAGAGAAGAAGAAAAAGAAACAAGTTATTATATTCCAAATAATTTAAAAGGTGAAACGAATAAAAAAAGCTTTTCATAATGAATTACTATCCTAAATATTCTCTAGTAATAATACATTCATATTATAAAAATACAAATCCATCAATCAATACAATTTACAAATCGGACTGTGACTTTGAGACGGGGTTGAAAGACTAATATACAAAGAATCTACTCAAAAATTCCAAAAAATATCCGACCCTACTCCTGTATGTAATAATAATTTCTGTCTATTTTCAAAAATATCTGAAATTTTGAAAGAGAAATTGAAAGAGAATGTATCAAGTTCTTTACAAAAATAAGTAAAAAATATTTAAAAAGCGTTAAAAAGAGGAAAATAATTTTTCATAAAATTAAAGAATATATTAGTTAAATGAAAAACTTAGTGTGCTCAATGAAAGTTTTATTTAATTTCATAAAAAATATGATATTTTTAAGTTTCATTTTATTTTTACTTACATATTGTGAGGACGTGGATGTCAACCACGAGTTATCCGAGCTAAAGCTTGCATTTCTTAATTTTTTTAATCCTTTTTCTAATATGTTTTATTTTTTAATTTTCATTATTATCAGCCCAACTGAGTCTAATTCCAAAATTTCATATCTCTAACTTATCGGGAAGTGTTAAAAATTGACTACAAGATGTTGTCCAAACAGTTAGAGCAAATTAAATAAAAGCATTTAATAATAAAGCAATGAAACATGGAGAGAAAAGGAAGGGAAACTTTTGCTTTCTCTCTCTACCAGTTTCTCGATTATTGCTGAAAGTTGATACTTTATTTATTTTTTTTTTAAGTCTTTTTTATATTTAAAATATCATTTAAGTTGGCTAATCTTGTCTATAAACAAACAAGAAATATATTTTAGCTCAGGGAATGTCAAAAGGTGGATTGAATATCGTGAGTACACCGTGAACAGAAAAAAAATATTTTTCAATTATCCTGCTCTCATATTCAATTGATGATGATATGAAATTATCATTGACTGACAAATTAACTGACGATTATTAATTATTCACTTTGGGCTAATAAAATATGTATTGTCATTTTTCCATTATTTCCCAATTAGCATAAAACATAATATTTACTCTGTAATATTATCTAATCCCAAATTTCATTTTTCAACCTTTAATTTCAAATTATAACAAACTTCACTTAGGCCATTTTTTGTTTTTTTTTTTTTAATATTGAATTTTAATGATATTTAAATTTAACTTATACATTTTTAATTTAATTTTAATAATTTTTTTTTATAAATTTGCTCTTCATAATGTAATGCATATATTAATATTAGAAAAAGTTGTTAAAATGTTTAAAAAAATTCTATTTGGTAGTTTGCTCATTTGATTATAGAGGTAGGAGTTAAATAAACTATATTGTTGGGAATATATGAATATATTAAAATTATTAAGTTAAAAAAATAAATTTTAGAAATTCTATTTAATATTTTTTCATTAAACGTTTTATACTTTATCATAACTAGCCTACTATATGAATATATTCAATATGTAAAATTTAGACCATCTCAGTAGAAATATGCGTTTTAAAGCCTCTAAAACTATGCTCTAATGAAACTTCATCTACTGGGCTCTCTGCGTGGGAGTTGAGTGCCGGGCAACTCTGAAGGACAGTATTTAGCATAAGAGGAGAATATATTAATCATATAACATAATTATATGACACTATGATTAAATTTTTTTAATTAATAAATAATAATATTCCTCTCTCCCTATCAGTGGTTCCCAACCTTTTTTGTTTTATTCCTCCTATAGAATATAATTCCCTTTTTCCAAGCTAGTAGAAGGTGGCAGTAAAAAAAAATAATAATAAATAATGGGAATGAATAAAGTTTATTTTTTTTTTACTACTTTTAGTGCCAAGTTTTAACTGTAAACAAAAGTAATTAAATAAATAAATTGACTAGACTAAACGGTTAGGTTAACCCTAAAAAGAAATTTAAATTAAATAAATGAATTCAAAAACATCACTTTCATAATCACAAATAAAAAAAAAAAATATTTATGTTGAAAAAAAAACAGAGGAAAAAAGTTTATAATGAAAATTATTTTATTTTATTAAGCATCTCGATTTTCCCCTAAAACACTAAATTTCTCCCCTAGGAGGGAATTCCCACCTGGATGTGAATCTCTGCTATATATTTTTTTCCAGCTTATTTTATTTTTAATTTAAAATAAAATTTATCTCACTCTATAAATTCAAATTGGAAAAGTTTGCTGCAAAAAAACCTATTTTTTTTTTTATACGTATCGGATATAAAATATTCTATCTGTAGGAAATCAAAGCCTTATAAGAGTGAATTTATTAGTAAAGAGGTTATATACCAGGATAATTTTTTTTCTCCTTCATATATCTATGAAATTAAAAAACTTTTACGATGATAATAATAATATTAACGAATAGAGGATATACAAATAAAAGATAATTGAATTTTTTTTTCTATTTAAGAGGAAAGTTTTGAAATCAAATCCAAATTTCAACATTTTGATTTAATTATATTTTATTTTAGCAACAATTTTTTTTTTATATATTAAAGAAAGTATAAAGTTTTTTGTCCAGTGCTTTATATTTCTTTTTTTATTTATTTTATTCTTTTCTAAAAAGGCATCTTTTTTTTTTTTTATTTATTTTCGGACTCAAACAAAAGCTTTCCTGACACTTTAAAAGAACCTTCGTGTTGGAGAGAGAGGCGAAGCTTAAGCAAGCTCAAAGTTTAATCAAGGAATTTTTTCTTATATAAAGTGAAATAAAATATTATGAAATTAATTAGGACATTTAATCAGCAGCTTTGAGAAGTCTGCAATTTATTTAGTATTATTAAATTTTCCTAGGTATGCAAGTAATAATATTTTCCTACATGTGGATTAAAGAAATTCAGTATTTAACATTTTTAAGAATAATTTCAACATCTAAGACTTGATTTTAAAATATAAGGTAAGATGCAATGAAGCTCAGGAACTTCTTCTTTAATTAGTTGAAGGAATAAGGTTGGCAGGTTGAAGAAAAAGTTTTATAAAAATTTTTGACTTTTTCTGAAATATAAAATTTCATTTGAGAAGTATCAAACATCAGCTCTCTCCATTCAAGTAACTCCTTCCTTCTATATTTATTGGTGGATATATTTAAAAACCTCGTTCACAGTACGATTTGTAACCGTTTGAAGTTGTCAAATGCATGTGAGTTTCTTTGTTAACAAAGAGGGAAGAGCCAGTGGAATTCTAGCCAGACCACATTCAATAAAAAATCAGATACGGCTGAATTCACTCTTTTTTTTTTTATTTTGTTTTGTTTTATTAGCAGCAGACAATTCATACAATAGCCAATTTACTTCCCTGATGTTTCAAAAGTATCGTAGGTAAGTACCGCTATCTATGAAAAGATAAAAATAAAAATAAAAATAAATAAATTTTTATTTTCAACTCGCAGACAATTATTTTGTTATAGTGAATAGATTGAATGATATTAAGATTTTGTTGGGCTAACATCTAGAGAATAAGTTGAAAGCAATCACGAGTTATTCGAGCTAAGACCATTCTTCTGTTTCCATTATGTCAGTCTCATCCCCTCTCCATTCAAGTGTCAGGCTATGCGACGGGCCAACTCTACTTTATTCTATTAATACTTTAATATGTCGACATCTATTGTCAGGAATAAGGCAGGGACAGAAAAAGAAGAAGTGAACACGTATACTCACTTAAGCGTCCAGGAGCACCAGATTTAGAGAAAAAGAGACTGAGGCTTCTCTTCTTCATGCCATTCATAGAATAGAGCTTGTAGTATTTCCAATGGACTCTGAGCTTCTCAACTCCCCTTGAAACCATACTCTAGTCATCTCACCTTACCGGTTCATCTCGCAAATGAGAGACGATCTCGATTCTCTCCCTTTAAAGACCCATATTTTTATTTAAAATTAACAAATTAAACTTTATAGATAGTGTCTGAGTTACCTGGAAGATAAATTTTCGACCCCTCTACAACTTCTTCTACCTCTTCTTTATGTTATCACAGCAATTAGTCCTAGTTGATTTACTCATTGTTCTATCTTAGTTTAAGTATTTATTAAGCATTTTTACATTATTTTATAATTGATTGTTCTATCGAGTTTAGTTTATCCAAATTAGATTAATAAATGAATAGACTTTGCCATATTGTATTCCTCTTCTTTTTTTAAAAATAAATAAATATTTAAATAAAGTGGGAGGATATTGAGGAAATGTAATTCTGATTTTTTCTAGGAATGTATAGGTATTCATAGAATAAGATATGTAACTCCTTAACCCAGTGTTTCCCAACCTTTTTTGTGCCATGCCCCACCTAAGCCTTTCTAAAATTCTTATGCCCCCCCCCCCTATGTAACATATACATAATTTTTAATATTAAAAAATTGAATTGTTCACTTAAGAAACTTAAATGAT
>JAAAKE020165125.1:0-11792 GCA_010014785.2 Anisolabis maritima
GCTTTATAAAAACATTCTAATTAAAATATACTTAAAATTCAATATAAAAGGGTTTAATCGATATACTTTTTTTTTTTTGTTATTTCTACCACTTCCGGTGGCCAGAAATAGCCCAAAAATTGATAGAGATTGATGATTGATCTATGATTTTGCTGTAATGCACGTATGTAAAATTTGGTTGATCTATATTAAAGCCTCATGTTATCGTGTTAACACACATACATGGTATTTTTGGACTCAGAGAGGTCCATAACCTCAAGAACAATCAAAATCTCGAGATCGAATTTTTGGACGTTACAATACTTTCCCTTTACTACGTATATGAGAAAGTAAATAGAAGAAATACCAGATTTAGTCGACCTTCTAAGATATAAAGTCCTTAAATGTGAGTGAATATTAATAAAATAGTAAAAGACTAACATTATTTTTTGAACAATAATTGTAAATTTATATATAATACATAGGGAACATTGAGTAAGATTTTAATTATCTTAATATAAAAATTTGATATTTTTTTTTTTTATTTTTATCTTTTGACATTAAACAGATTTAGAGCTGCTCCCAATATATATTCGCTTTATATATATGTATATAAAATATATAAAATTCATTTTATTTATGGCAAACTTTTAATAGAACAAATATGTGCATCAGTGGTGACCAAATGGGGTAGAAATAAATTATAAGGTCATTTGCAGTTTTGCAATTTCCATTGCATAGAAAATTTTGTTTTTATTGACGAGTTATAATATATAGATTTTATTTAATCGGACAGATTGAAAAACACTTCACACCCCTTGCATTACATCTTTTTAAGAATATGACAAATGAATAATCTTAAAAATATTTATTAAATTATTTTCCTTCAATTATTTTAATTAAAGCTTAAATATTTTTTTTTTTTTTACTTTCTCTTATTTATATATGTAAAATATAGTGGAAAAGAATTGCGATCGTAAAAAAAAATCGATGTTGAGATTTCTGAGCCTAAAAAAATGGGTCTCACAAAATGGTCTGTCTGTGTGTCAAAACAAGATTTTTTAAAAACGAAAAGCTACTTGAGATTTAAATTTTATATTTAAGCTAGGTCCCCACGTCGCCTAAGCTTTTCAATAAAATCGCCTAAAGATTACTAGTACTTTATTGATGTACATTTTTAGTTGTTTTTTTTTTTTCGATTTTTTCAAAATGAACAATTTTGATTAAAATTTATAAAACAATTACTTATTAGATTTGAAATGTATAGTGTTATCCTTCTCAAAAAAAAATTGTTTGGGGAAACATTTTCTACCTCAAAATAGGGTGGGGTCGTCCATTTAAGATTTTAAGAATTATATAAAAAACAGGACACCTTTGCTATAGTAACAAAATATAAATATTTATGATTCCTAAATTTGATAATAAAAGAAATTTAATTAATTTAATTTAATTTTTTTTATAATATAGATAATTGATTTATACAGACTAACGAAATATGTCTCAAAGTAAGGTAATATAAAAATGTAAACTGGTTACCAAAGGGGCCGCGGACAAAAAAATGGTGTGACAGCACATCAGATGTTTTAAAGAAAAAAAGTCATGATAAAATGTTTTTAGAGCATATAGGTTATATATTTGAAATGTTAATATTTATTTATATTAAAATTGAGATATTATTTACTTATTCTCTAATAATCTATAATCAAAAGAACATTATATTTGACAAGAGAATGCCGAGTGAAAATAAAAATAAATATTAATAAAATATCCTCTGATCCTACTCAGTAAAAAAACGGTCAAATAAAATTTCAGTTAATATAAAAGATAAATAAAAATACTTCACTATTTATATATCCTCCTATTTTTAACTTTGACAACCAACCGAAGGTTAGGTAGATAAAGTTAATGTAATAATATAAAGAAAATGTTTTGAGTCCATTTAAGTACTTTATGGTATGATGTCTCTGATAATTTCTTTCTTCTACGATAACAGAAAAATATTTAATCGATCGTGTTGAAATTTTTCCACATATAAAATTGACCAAGAACTTTTTTTTGATAAACATCGGAGAGTGCAATATTTATTTTACATACTTACATTCACTTGAAATCAGATTTGAGTTATCACGATTTTTAGAAAAACGTTTCAGTTTCTGATTGCTCGAAATAGAGCAAAAGTTGATAGAGAGCTACGATTCTGCGGAAATACACATATTTAAAATTTAATTGATCTACATTATAGGGTGCTCGAGTTACCATGTGAGCGAACACAGACAGACATAATTCGAAAAATGGTATTCGGGAGGTCCAGAACGTCAAATTTCGAGATCAAATTTTTGAACGATTACAATATTTCCCTTATATCCATACTACCTATACGAAAAAAAAGTAATAAACAAAAACAAAGAGAGAACATAATTAATTAAATTAAAGACAAAAATATATTTTGACGTAATTAAGTATCTCTCCTATATTCCACTCTTATTTGTTAAATGATTGGTACAGATGACCATTCGGATTAATCCAATCAACCTATTTAAATTAAAAATAGAAATTTTATGCTTTTTTAAATTTTTATTAATCAAGTAATCGATGTCTTTTGTTATTAATGTCTCTCTTTTAAATCAATCATATTTTTCTTTTTTTTTTTTTTTTTTTAAATTATAATAGAGAAAAAATTTTAATTTCCAAATCAGGTCTCTCCTTCCTCACCTTTTGAGTTAATAAATCCAGTCTAATATTTTCATTTTTTTTTTAGTACCTTCGGGGAATTCTAAAACCATTAGCCTTTCTTTAGATATGAAATAAATGCATAATTTATATTTATAGATTTTATATATAAGGAATATAAAATGGGAGATGAAACCAAGAACGAAACGAAAAAATCTCAACTAGATTTCGCTGAATAAAATTAATTTAAGATATTTGAGAGAGGAAATGTGTATTTTTATAAAATACACCGCGTTTATTCAATGTAAAAATTTATTTATTTTGCAAAAGTTTTTGTTTAATTTTTTACCTTACGCAGCCCGCGTAGAAAAAGGTTCTGAACTGCTGTTTTAGATGACACTTGAAATTATAATTTAATACATATACATGAATATGTATATTCATAAAAAATAGTTTAGTAGTCGGCAACCTGCGGCCCGCCAAGCAATTAGACATTTTTTAATAATTTGTCCTACTTACACACCGAAATATTACGAAGTTTTCACAAAGTATAACGAATTAGGCAGCGTTCTACTAAATGTGAGCTGGAAACCCATACAAGTGCGCTCCCCTAGTATCTTAGAAATATGTGCACTCCCTAAGTGGCGCAGCACTTAAACATCTTTTCAATATTGTTTTTGTTCTTCGGTGCTATTATAAAATTTAAAAATGTCCAAAAAAGGTTACGGGCCCCTGATTTACTAGATAAAATAAATAAATAATAAATTTTCTTGTATAAAAAATAAGATTAAGAAATTTGTCAAAGGTGAAAAAGTTAAATTAAACAAGTCGCAGTCGAAGTGAAGGGGAAATTTATAAAACTCCAAAGCCTAGTAGAGAATTTGTTATGAGCTGATGAGGATCGCGGATGCTTTAGAAGAAATAAAACTTGAAAGCTTTCTATTTCTAATCGCAAACTTGAACTTTATTTCTTTTAAATGAATATAGAACTGCATGGTCATGAAAAAAAATTGAGTATCGTGCAAAATTGCATGAATTACAATACAAATTGATTGAACATTCACAACAATAAATAGGAAATTGTAATTTTATTTCTTATTGAATAAAAAGTGAATTGTCAAAAGATTTTAAAAAACTTCTCTTTTCTGTTTGATGTTGCTTGAATTATTAAAACAAATAAAAATTTATATTTCTTTTTCAGATAAATTTTTATTTTATTTCAAAACTAACCATACCAACCAACTAACTATACCAACCATGAAGTAATTTTCTAATTTATACTAAAAAATCTGTTACTAAACACACATCACCCAACTATCTCTTATCTAAGGTTAGAAAAGTTAAGTGGTGTTGTCACACCAGATTTTTTGCTTCGGGGCCCCAAAGTAGCCGTTCAATGTACAGCCAACATTAATTTATTTTGTTTAATAAATGAGAATTTCATATGACTCGCACTTTTTTTCCCGAAGGATGTCAGTGAACAACCAGCATGCGCAAGCGAGCTGTGCGAGGCCCATCATGCGCAAGCTTGTAAAGGAGCCTTTAAATTGAGGGTCCCGCAGAATTTTTAAGAGGAAAATGATTAATACTTCATAAAGATTTTCTAATTTATTATATGTAGAGCCAATTTAATCCAAATCGTTTGAATGGTTTAAGAGAAATTCACAAAAAATCTAAAAACCTACATGAGTAATTGGGACAAAACAATTTTTTTTTTTTTCTTTTGGAGCAAGATTTCAAAGATCATCTAATAAATAATTGTTTTATGAATTTTAATCAAAATCGTTAGAACGAATTTTGAGAAAATCGGAAAAAAAAAAAAAATAAAAAGAGTACATCAGTAAAGTGGGCCCCAAACAATTTTGGGATAAGGGTTAATATATTTCAAAGATTGAAAAATGTTCTTTTATATTTTAGAAATAGGTCCTGAAGAAGGTGCATTTCGAAAATGAATTTTGTACAACAGTTGGACTAAAATTTATCTCAAAAATATATATATATATAAATTTTTTATTTGTTTTAATAATTAAAGCAACAACATCAAGCAAAGAAGACAAGCAACTATTCATCAGAAAAAAGAAAATAATTTAAATTTATATCATATGAAATATTTAAAGTTTGATCCGCCCGTTTTGAATTTGCCACCCTTAAAATTTCTAAAAATATTATAAAATGTAGGGTATTCCAATTAACAGATTTTAAAGAAATTTAAACATAAAACACATAGAGAAAAATTGATGTAAAGAGAGACTAATTTATGAAAACAATTTTCTACTTAAGACCACAAAACATATTTCCTATGAAAATAGCCCACTAGCAAATAAAACATATTAAGTAAAAAAAAAAATGGTAATTGATCATTTCGAGTCGCTCTATAAAATGAAAAGTGTGAAAATAAAAGCCGTAATGTTTAAGAGTTCATCTGTTGCTTGTGAGGTCATAAAATTGGTTTTTTTTTTTTTTTTTTTTTAAGGGCATCATGAATGAAGGAAGCATCATCATAACGAAGGCTTATCTTAACTAAATATTACTAGGTTACGAAAAAGAAAAAAAATCAAATTAAATGGAGATAAAATTTTTTTAATTCTTCAAATAAATATAAATAAATTTAAAATCCATAGTTTACGTTTATTTATTTATTTTGTTTTTTGAAACATTGCAGAGTCCTAGACCACCTTAAGTCATATGACAAATAATGTTTTAACTTTGTATGATTGAACTGAATGCCTGATGGTGGTCCCAAACTAGGACCGAAATGTCGCTCCTGATCAAATAATTTCTATTTGGTTTGAGTTTATTTTTTCTTGTTCGAAATTCATTCTAACGTTTTTTTTTAATTTAATCTTTTTTTTTTTTTTTTTTTTTTTGTAATCTATTTTTAATTATTTTTTAATGCTTGGGATTTTATTTAAATTATCTTCCAGTCAGACTAACGCCAAGGAAGTACGTGGATGGTGACCACGAGTTACCCAAGCTAGGGTGACTACTATCGTTCCCTCTATTCCAGTCTTTACTATCCCTCGCAATGCCGGCACTGTATCAATTTACACAAACAAGACGAACAAGATATTTTTCAATTTTACTAGTATTTACGGTTTCCTAGTACTAGGGAACATCCCATGGATTCGTGAGGAGAGACTATTCTTCCTTTGCATTTTAAAAATTAAAAAAAAAATCTAGGAATTTTCTAGTCTTAAAATACTAACAATGTGAGGGGACGGGTGATCTATTTTTACCCCCTAACATATTAGAATATTTTCAATAGATACTCAAGGGCAAAATAATCAAATTTTCAAATAGATGTCAATAAAATTCTTGCATTAATTGCCAAACTCTCGTTTTTTTTTTTTTTCTTATAAATTTTAAATTGAGAAAATCGCAAACAACAAATAAAAACTAATTTTGTTATTTTACTAATAGAACAAAATTTCATGAAAAATTATTATAAAAAATTAAAAGTCAATTCATTCATTTGAAAAAGGGCTTGATGTGAGAACACTCAAAATTGAACGAGTATATTTTCATCTTTCATTTTATAAACTTCTTTAATAGTAGTTATTACTAAGTACAGAATTGCTAATTTTTTTCAGAAATAGAATTAATAACAACTTTAGATAGAATAAGCACGACTATATAATTGTTTCCTAACTATTAAACAAATTTCAATTAGAATAAAATTGAAATAAAAAATTGTTCACTATTTGTGGTCACATTAATTCAAATTCAAATAGAATAAAAACAAATTTTAAACATTTACATTTATAATTAAATTAGCCAAAAAAATGGCTTGGCTTTGACTATACATAGAACTTAAACGACAAATGACTTGACTTCGCACCATCGTCTCTGATTTAGTGAATTAATATCTAAAAAGGCAAAAATTTTCATTTTATGCATATTACCTGAATGGAAAATAAAGCATGATCTATTAAGAAATAAATTTAGTATATTTATGATTTTAATTATGATCTGGAAATATAAATTAACACATGAACAGTTGGGCCGTACGTCTTGGTGTAAAATGGTGTAAAAATTTTCAGCAAAGACGTCATAAAGAGGAGTTAGATTTTCTGTGAACTTATTTCATTTTCAATCAAGACATTTAGTAATATAAAAATTCTAATTGGTGAAATTTAATCGATTTTACAACCAAAAGATAACATACCGAACGAATTTTTTTTTAGGCTATTTATAAAAAAAAAAAAAAAATATGGATATATGCCGTAAAAACTTTTTTTTATTTTTGTTTTTTATTTATTTGCTTGAATTTTGAAATTTTCCAATATTCGAACAGATATATTCTTTTCAATAACAATTTGGAAAGTTATTTATTAACTTTATAATTATATATTTTTAAATTTTGCGTAGCTATGTATTATGATGAGAATTTTACGACTCGTATAAATTAGTTTGTTTTATTTCGTAAGTAATGGTTCTAAAGTTCGGTGCGGCCTTTCCATTTCCAAAAAAGGATATGAACTTTCATATAAAAAAAAGTCTCCCTACCCCTGGTATATAATATACAGTGGGCGAAAATAGAATATCCCACGCCTGCCAATTCCAAGTTAATTTATTTTCCATCTCTATCTCCTCTTCTCGCTATCTAGAAAATTAATTAAACCTACATCTTTTTCTACTCTAAGATTCTTTCATCTAATCTATCTTTAGTTATGTAGCTTATATTTATAATACGTAGGCTAAAATTAAAACTACCCAAGTTTGTTGACTTGAATGTAATTCAGGAGGATTGGCGAGCGATTTGGAGGTGTCTTTTAGGCGATCAATTTCTCTTTATTCAAAGCCTCATCAGACCTTGAGTTGAGAAGTAAATATTAAAAACAAATTAATGCAAAAACTTTTCCCTTCTAATTAATTAATTACGTCATCAAGTCACATTTTACAATGCAATTATTAACAATTCTAACTCCTTATTTTTTAGTTAAGTCAAAATGGCATATTTTTTAAATATAAATTGCAATCAATGTACAATTTATGACCTCTAAAAATTAACTTTTACTATTATTAATTTTTACATTTAATTGAGAATAAATATAATTTTTGTCACGTATTCATTAATAAAGTGTCAAACGTTTCTTTCATTATAAGGTTAATTTTGGATTACTTTCATCTTCCATTATATCTAGATATAACAGACGAAGAAAAGAGAAAAAATAAGCTGCTTTATATAATAAAGAAATACGTACAAAATCGGATTATACGTTATTACACACTAGAAAATATGGGAAGTACGCTTTGGAGGAGACGTGACTGCAAAATAACTTTAGGCAGTTGACATTTTGAAAGCTATCCAAAAATAATATTTAAAAGCAAAGCGTACGAAAAAAAAAATTCGCGATGTCTAAGGCAGATTGTAGGCGACATGGAAGAAGACTCAGCGGTGCGGAAACCTGCGGGAGAGAATAAATTGCAAAGCGTTTTTTTTTTTTTTAATTTTTTAATTAATTTATTTTATTAATCATAATCGGATATAAAAACAAGCGGCCCGGTTTTTGTTTAATATGTCAGAAAATATTTTCTATTCAGGAGAAAAGAAGTTAATAAAGAAATTGATAAAATAAATTTTAATTTAAAAGGGTATGTTAATTGTTTAATAACTTGAAAATAAATAAAGCGGATTACTTTGAAAATTAATAAAATTTAAATTCGCTCTTCAAGATTTTTTTTTTAAATAACTTTTAAATAAGGAAATTAGACCATCATATACATATCAAGCTTTTCAAGCTTTCTCCTCTTGCTTGAACCTAAGGTTACAATTCAGTTTAAATAAAATACCATGGAGCCCTAACATCACCATCGCGGAGTCAATTTTAATCAAAGACGATTCGTGACCCTGCAATCATACATTTTTGAAAGGTTGTGAGTTTGAAATGTCGTTTGAGGTTTGAAGTGCTAACCAACAAACTTCCCTCGACTGTCATCCTAGGAATCAAGTTTAAAAGTGCATTCAAATATCAAACCTTGCGATTGGTTTGAAATTGAATTTGATGATGATCTTTTTCTATATTTGTCTTTGCGTTGTTTATTTTAATTAATTGTACAGTCCAGTTTTTGTTCGAATTAGCCATACGGCCTTCCCGTTTTAGAATCAATGTGCAAAATGAAGATTGATCTATTACTGTGGATTTGCATTTGTATTTATTTACATACATATACATATATTTACATACCTTTTATATATGTGGGTAGATAAGGAATATTGCCATATTATTTATTTTTAATTAGTTTTGCTACTAGGCCCAGGATGCATGTTACAAAGGTGAATAGAACTGGATGAACTGCGCAAAGCGCAAGACGTAAGACGCATCGCTGCCAGGGCGACTGAGTGGCTAATTATTTGGACAGGGGAGGGCCAACGTGCTACCGTTATTGTTTTCATCAGTTTGCTACAATATAGCTCGTTTGATAAATGCATTCAAGGGGATGTTCCTTTATATCTCTGCTGATAGGGATCCGTTTAGATTGAATATTAACCAAAACCAATTTGCCATATAAACTTTAACGCTGATTATTGTATCAAAACAAGAGTCGTCATTCAATATGTTTTTCTTAATAAATACATGATAAAGAGATCCAATCTTGTGAAGACCAACCTTTTCTATATATTAAATGAGATCATGAACCGAGATTAGTGTGGAGCCACAAAATCCTTTAATTAGAGTAGAAGATATCAAATCACCCTTGGGAGGGAAGTTAACATGGTTTAATAGTAATAATTGATGTACTCTATAGAAGATGTTGGCCATACAAATGTTCCCCAATCAGATTCAAGAAAGAGATCTCGAATTCGGTGTGGGAATAGAAATAATGAAGTCAATCATGGCCCTAGGGCACCACTTCCAAACTAGAAAAATAATTTTCGGTATCTGGAACATTTACCGAAAAATAAATTATTTAATAATAATAATTAGTATTATATAAATGTTAATACCAATTTAAAGAAAATTTGCCATTAACTATTCTGAATAATATAGTGTTAGTATATATGTATTATCTGCTATGAGAATATTTTTACTGATTAAATATTTCTTAAATAAATATTTTAGCTTTTGGAATTTTGTTTTTAAAATCTAAAAAGTATCTTATAAATATAACTTATTAACCAACAAAAACAAAAAAGTATTTATTATTTATAATGAAAACTGCCAATGTAGCAATATTAAAAAAAAATTAAAATAATTTAAGGTAAGTAAAATTAATAATATAATTTTAAGAACCATTAAAAAAAATAATTTTTTTTTTGGAATTGTATTCGACGAATCGCTATTCGGGGAATGTTTCTATACCCATAATTTTCAGATGAGACAAGATTTTACTTAAAAAAAGAAAGCAGTTTACTTCAGCCTTTTTTAAAGGATATGATAACGAATTTCCATGAAAAAGAAAACTCCCCCCTAAGGAGATGTTTTGCTACGACATGGAATCATTTACTTAGATATACTGTAACTAGAAAAGATTATAAAAAATTAACGTTGGATTTTAAAGAGATTACAAAGACTTCAAGTTTGAGGTGTGTAGCATCTCAAAATTTACAAGAATAAATATTTGCAAATTTAATCTTCAATTGGTTAATAAGTTTAATTTTTTAAATTTTGTTTGTTTGAAATAATTAAAACATTTAATTAGAAGTCTATGAACTTTTTTTTTGATTAAACATTAAATTAGATTACTTTTTATTTAAGCTATTAATGAGACTCCAAATTAACTATTTTTTTTTATCAGGGAAAAGAGGAATTCAATTAGAAAAAATTTTTTTTGGGGTACAAATTAATTGTTTATTGAAATTTTCAGAGAGAAAATAAAAGGCTTTTAGATAGAAACCGCTTTCTGCATTTGTGATGACATGGCGGGGAGAGAGATTGACATCGATCCTACAGAGCCAACACAAATCAATGCACTTGATAAAAAAGGGTGTAATCCATTTGCCAATAATTATAAACTTATTAAAATATTCTAACAAAGACATTAAGCATTTAATATTTGGAAACATTTCATCTCTAGATGCATTGTTATATCTCTATAATGATATTATTTAATTCTCTTGCTTAAGAGCGGAGGTTCATTCATCAGAACTATTATATCTTTTGTAAGAAGATGAGCTCTAAACGTTGCACTTTGCAAATGTTCAATTATCACAAATGACAAGTATATCTTCGCTTGGGAAAGTATTTTAGGTAAGTGGACGAATTCCTAAACAAGTTTAGTAAACTTGTTGATTTGCTTACGAGAATTGTTTGGCTTGTTTGCGACAATAATCTGTGAACTACTGCTTTCTTTATTAATGCACTTAATTTGAAATTCAAATTTGGAGATAGAAAAGTAAAGTTGTTTGAAGAATTTTTAAATAGTTTTGTAAACTATCCCCTCCTCTCCTCCGCTCTTTTTATTATAAAAAAAATACCAATTTAATAATAACTTTCATGACGTATTCACAAATATCAATTAATTTTGTATTTGTAAATATAATGTAGCTCTGTTTTATTATTTAATGTAAATATTTTAAATGGTATTCTTTATTATATATAGATGATAGCGTCAGAGTTTTCCTCTTTTCATGCAAACACGAGTGGGCCTGAAATATTGCAAGCAAATAGGTAAAAGGTCAGAGATTAACATATGTAATATAGCATAATAATCGGCCAACCCGAAGTGCCACTTTATTTAAAGCGCACACCGGAAATATCAAAATAACTAGAAAACTATTAACTTTAGCGAAATAATATACGCAAACAAAATTGAACCATTCATTATTCTAAATCAGTGATTCTTAAATTCTGGTACGCGAATGACTCGAAGGGGGTACGCGACAAGCTGTCAAGAGAAAAACAAATAAAAAATGCGCACAGTAAAAAAATATATTGAGAGATGTGTTTTTTATTTAGGACAATACTGATATTTTTAACTTGTAATTTAAATAAGAATTTAAGACATGATGAGGGGCACATTCTCAAAAAAAATCTCTGCTCTAAAAACAACATTTGTTTTAAAAATTTCTAATTTTTGTAATTTTTGAGTTATTGAGTGACTTATTGTTATAAATAAAAAAAAAAATAATAAATAAATTTATTTAAGACCTGCTTAGAGGCACAAGTCCTCGGTGGCTAGGTCCAATCAAACACAAATAC
>JAAAKE020165136.1:0-11790 GCA_010014785.2 Anisolabis maritima
GGCACCGAGTGCTTTTTCTCTCTGGTGGAAAAGTACAATCGCTAAAAAATTAATAGAATTAAACAAAATAATTATAGATTTTTTTATTATTTACATTCATGTATATACACAT
The DNA here is from genome assembly GCA_010014785.2 of Anisolabis maritima. Taxonomy (NCBI): domain Eukaryota; kingdom Metazoa; phylum Arthropoda; class Insecta; order Dermaptera; family Anisolabididae; genus Anisolabis; species Anisolabis maritima. The sequence continues at coordinate 113 of JAAAKE020165136.1, forward strand.
CTTTATTTATATTTATATAATTACACTTAAATAATTTAGATAATATTTGATACAAATTAAAAAACATTCAAAATAGGTATAATAAGTTCGATTTAAAAGAATAATACAAAAAAATATTGCACATAAGGAATGTAAAACGAATTAAAAATTTTTTTGAAATGAAGATTAAAATAAATAACAATGAGATGGAGAATAGATTAAAATATTAAAATATTTACAAAAAATAAATTCATGGAAAAGAAAGAGGTTTAAAAATCTAAATCGAAAGCAATTTCACGAGGATTTGAAATGTCAAATTTTTTGTATTCACCGACTCTTTTCTCAAAAAAATTTGTTTTCCCTTCAAGTGATATTTGTTCCATAAAGTCAAATGGATTTTCCACGTTATAGACCTTAAAAAAAAATAAAAAAGAAACAAATTTGTTAATAAATATTACATGCCAATAGACCAGAGGTGGGATAATTTTCAATTATTTGGAACTGCAGCCTGAATGAACGCTTCACACATTTAATATTGACTGAATTCTATGCGTCATTGCCAGAGGAGAGAAGTTTCCCCATCTGAAAGATTTTGGCCGTAAACTGTTCGTTTTTTTTTTTTTTTGGATCAACTAGCGTGTCATTAGTGACATTGTTAAAGCCGATGAATGTATGTTCGTTTCATTAATAAATTGTGCATGTTGTATCTTAAAAACATTTTGACGTTACATATGCGGCCCGCAGCGTTCATGAGGGCCTTTAAGAAAAAAGTTTGTCCACCTCGGCAGTAGAGTTTCATCCTATAATGCAGTGGTTCTTAACCAAAAGGAATTTAAGGAGATTCGGAAAATTTTAGAAAAATTAATTTTTATAAATTCAATTCTTTTTAATTAGATATAGATGGCTGGATTAATTGTAGAGAATAGAATGAACGGGTAACCTCCAGACGAGGAAGATCTTCCACTGACAAATTAAGATTATCTCTTTTTTTAAGAAAAAAAAAAAAATGAACAGTTATTGCTCTAAGCATGTAGAGCAATCTGAGTGACAACTTATTTTGTCCTGATGAGGAGCGCGATCGGAACACGAAACGTCAACAAAGAAGAGAATTTTTTTTTCCACTTCTGGCTGCCCGTCCATTCCATTAATACTTTTTATTTATTATCATTTGCTTCGGCATATTTGGAAAAGGATTTTCGCCAAAAAATATAAAATATAAAAGTGAAACAACGAAATTGTCTTCTATTAAATTCCTGAATACGAGTTGCGTTAAATACAAATGGCGAAGAATTTCCGACCACAGTGATTTCATTATTTAATAGTTGGTAAGTTGATAAATCTATTTTATTATGTACCTGGATGGCAAAGCTATTTGATTGGCAATGGAGATAAATTGTAATTATAATGACCTCATATTTCGAAGTCATAAAATTAACAAGTTCTTTAGAGGTAACCGATTTTTACTCAAATTATATTTACGAGGGTGGGTTGAAAAGTTCCCGACCTAACAAAGATACAAGACATTTTTTCCTCAAATTTATTTTTCTACATAGTCTCCTTGTAAGTCTACCCACTTCTCCCAGTGATGCTCTCATCTCTTTAACCCGACCAAATAGTTCTCTGCAAAATAAGTGTTTTCGAAGGTCAGAAACTTTTCAGACCATCCTTGTATATGTCTTGACAGATTTTTTCTTGTATATATATATATATATCTGATGAACTCTTTTTAAGGATCTAGTAATGGAACGAAACGACAGACCAAATTCTTAACGAAGTATAGGTCTAAGGAAGCCGTTCCGTCCCTCTTGTCATTGGAAAAAATAGGATTGTCACGTACATTGTAGGGTGAAACAGAAACGAACTGTAAAAGTATATACAATGGCAGTATTTCTTTACCTTTTCACAATCCAATTCCAAAAGAAGCCTATCAGCAACAAATTCTATATATTGAGACATCAAATTACAATTCATTCCAACCATAGCCACAGGAAGCGCAGAGGTCAAAAATTCTTTCTCTATGCAAACAGCTTCACAAATAATGGAAATTATCTAAAATAAAATATTTATTATTAAAAAAACATCTGGTGTCGGCCGCACATTTCACAACTTTCTCTTTCCTAAGGTAAGAAAATTGGATGAAGTGCGGTTTCACCAGATTTTTGGCGTCGGGCGCTTTACAATTTTATATTAGCTTTTATTGTTAAAGACTTTTCTATTAATTCCATTAATTATCAAATAGGAATAAAAAATATTTGTATTATGTTACCATGGCAACGAGTTATCCTATCTTTTCTATGGGATACTTAAAATTCAAAATTGGAGGCCTCATACTATTTTGAGGTGGAAAATGATTATTACATCTTAAAGATTATCTAATTTATTATATGTACAGCCAATTTAATTAAAATCGTTAGAATAGTCAGAGAGAAAATCACAAAAAACCTAAAAACGTACATCAATAAAGTACTAGTACTCTTTGGCTGATTGTATTCAAAAGCTTCAAAATGCAAGCGACGAGGATACTCAGTTTAAAGAAAAATTTCAGTCTCGAGCCTCTTTTCGTTTTTGAGATATCTTGATAAACACACAGACCGTTTTTTTCAGACTCAGGGGACCTGAGCGGACTTGTATTTTCATTCAAATATAGACATCGATTTTTTGAGATACCAGTACTTTCCCTCTACTATATCTTACATATATAGGTAAGAGAAAGTAAAAATGAATGTAATCAGGAAAGTAGGACCTGAAGTGAGGGGTACAATTTATCTATCCAAAATTTGACAAGGAAAATATTACTGTCCTCTTGTAACAAATTGATTTATTTTAAAATTTAATTCAATTCTCAAAAATTTCTTATAAAAGGATGATCCTAGTGGATGTCATTTCAACATTTTGTTTAAATTTTATATTTCCCTCGTGGCTTTTCAATAAAATCGCCCAAAGAGGACTAATACTTTACTAATGTATACTTTATTAGTTTTTTCGATTTTCTCAAAATTCGATCCTACATTTTTTATTAAAATTCATAAAACAATTATTTTTTTAAATGATCTTTGAAACCCTTAACCCACCCAAAATTGTTAGGAGCCCATTTTACTTTTGTACGTTTTTTAGATTTTTTGCGATTTTCTCTTAAACTAACGATATTGATTAAATTGTCTCTACATTGAACGGCTACCTAGAGGACCCGACGCAAAAATCTAGTGTGACACCATATCACTCAGCTTTACTTTCCTTAGATAAGAGAAAGTTGTAGGATGTGCGTTTTGTCACACCATATTTTTTGATTAGGAAATTTTAACCAAGTTGATTGCTCCTCTCCTCGTTAATCCAACTCTCTCTAAAACACTCACTTCTTCTTTAGATGGTTTTTGTACAAGATATTTATACAAGAGGCAGGCAAAATCCGTATGTAGTCCTTCATCTCGAGAGATGAGTTCATTGCTAAAAGCTAAACCAGGCATTAACCCTCGTTTCTTTAACCAGAAAATGGAGGCGAAACTTCCAGAAAAAAAGATCCCCTCCACAGCAGCAAATGCAATAAGCCTTTCACCAAACGTAGATTCTTGATCTGTAATCCATTTTAAAGCCCAATCAGCCTTTTTTTTAACACAGGGCATTGTTTCGATAGCATTGAAGAGAAAATCCCTGTAATTATTTAAAAATTTTACTTCTTATTTGTTTTTTTTTAATTCATTACGTTACCGTTTTTCCGGATCATCAATATAAGTATCGATAAGCAGGCTGTACATTTCGGAATGGACATTTTCAATTGCTATTTGTAATCCATAAAAAAATCGAGCTTCCGGAATTTGAACTTCTTGACTGAATCGTTCCACTAAATTCTCATTAACAATGCCATCAGAAGCGGCAAAAAATGCCAAAATATGTGAGATGAATTCACGTTCATTTGAATTCAATTTCTCTCGCCAATCGACCAGATCCTGAAAAATAAATTTTTTTTTTAAAAGAATTTAATCATAATTTTGTGGGTATCACAAAATACACATGAAATTTTAAGACAACATAATTTTTATTGCACAGAGAAAACAAATAGAATATTAAGATAAAGGGTACTGTTTTGGGTTGCGGTTCCTGGCCCTTATACATGGGCTCTAAGTAAGAGAAAAACCCTCCTTGTCGAAATACAATGGAAAAACCCCAATGAAAAGCTTAGGGATTTTAGTAAAAGCCGACTTTTTATGATCGGAATTTGGTGGGTGGTACCTTTGTGTATATGTTTTTGTGGGTATCCACCCAAACTCTTTTTGGATTTGATAAGCAGTCTATATCTAGTCAGTAGGTGTACCAACAGAGGAAAAGACGGAAAGATCAGGTCAATATAATTTCATAGAACAAGAGTGACGTTTCGGGACCATCCTCAGGCTCTTAAACTCAATTAATAGAAGTTAATTGTTTCTCATAAGATGCTCCACTTGAAATCTCCTCAATTCCTAAATAAGAAACATTTTTTACTTCTCCTGAGCTCTGTCCCATGGTAGAGAGGTAGAGTATCCCTTCACGTACGAAAAGTCAGTGGTTCGTTTGCTGCGTGAGCGACAAAAATTTATAAAAACAATTTCTTACTGTTTGAACTTAAGAGGATAGTCCCAACCTCGGACCAAAATGTCGTTCTTGTTTTATTAAATTATATTGGCATGTTCTCCCGTTTTTTATTTTTCCCTCTTTTTGAGTCCGACAACTTGAGGATCAAAGAGTAAATATATATATATATATATATATATAAACAGATTTATAATGACAAAATGTTAGCAGTGTGGAATCATGATGATGGAAAATATCTCTATATAGATAAAAATTGCCCTCACTAAGCATCATAACTCACCATTTGGCTCTTCTAATTTTCAAAAAATATTCTCCCCTCCACAAAAAAAAAAAATAATAAAAACATTAACTTTTTTACAGTAAGTACTCTTACATAAGACTTAAATCACCTTCGAAAGATCAACTTCTTCGGTGCTCCAGAAAGAGGCAAGCGCCTTTTTATACATATCCCATATATCTTTATATTCAATCGGGAATATTACATATCTTCGAGGATTTGCTTTCAAAATTGGTTCAAGTTCTATATTGAATTCCTTACTTTTATTTTTTTTACAGTTTCTGAAGTCCTGAAAATACAGATTAAAAAAAATAATATAAAATAAATAAAAGGGTGGTAAAAGTATGGCCGTTTTTAGTTTGTTGTGTGAATGTAAGATGTATGATTGACTAAAGTAGTGAAAGAATGATTGTTGTAAAAATTAGATTTGAAACAATTGAAAAAATAAAATTTAACAAGACATTGTAACCAATTTGAAATAAATAAATTTATCTAATTTAAAGTGAAATATATTCTAATATTTATAAATATGTAATTTGATTAAAAGAAAATTAGACCTGGTAGCGTAGCCAGAATTTTTTCTAGAAAAAAAAAAGGGGATGTTAAAGTTTCGGAAGTTTATCACTTCTTCAGGGCTTGAAATCTGCATTTGGCCGATGGAAATATTGTATCATTTTTTTATAATTTATTAACTCAATTGGCTGCTCTAATTTTCTTTTTGACTATAAAAAATAATTCAAAATCTTACTTGAGGTTCTTTTAATAATTCCACTTTTGTAGATTCCATTTGTTTACCCTTTAATAAATTCAAAATATTAAGAGAATTTAAATAATTAATAAATGAGAAATACGTACATGAAGTGAATCCAAATCAGAAGATATATTCTCTTTATTCATTTCTTGAAAAGACATATTGATGTTATCTAATTGACAGTTGATTGCATAGATAAATTTAATATTTTTCTTTGTTCAAAATTTGGAGCTAATTTAAATAAAGAAACGATGACAACTTTTAGATTAATACGAACATGATGAAAAATCTGAGATACTCATCTTCTTTAATCCTTTTTAAATTTAATTTATTTTTAATTCTCCTTCAATGTCATATCATTCCATTAAGCCTATTAAAATTTAAATATCTATAATTAATTAAAAATAATTAAAAATATAAAAATTATAAATATGAGAAATGTCCAATGAATTAATTAATATTTTTAGACTTGTAAAATTTTCAGGGTCCATTTCGATTATTTCAAACATGTTTTCAAATTGCGTAATATGAGCATTTCGTTCAAGAACGGGGTCGTTCAGAAGAAATTAGTCATTGCCTTTTGCAGAATCACATTCCTAAAAAAAGACTCGTTCTTTTTTTATTTGGCCAAAATAGACTTTGACATTTTTTCTTGAGTTATTTTACGATATAAATTTCTTTTATAATTTCTGACTATATTTAAGTAACAATCCATTTAATTCTTATAAAATAATAAAATAAGTTTTTTTTAAAATATTAAAATTATTTATACTTTGAAACGGGCTTGACAAGTCATAATTTAACATTAGCTTTCTTTACATTTACCTAGAATCTTCTCTCTTAAATAAAGTATTAGTTTACTTTTTAAAATAACAAATATTTTTTGAGATAATAAGTTGTAAGTATTAATTAAAATAATGAATTAAAATTTGTGAAGTTATATAATTAAAATACAAAAAGAGACAAGTAGAACCCCTTCTGGATTTATCTAACAAACAATTAATTAAACAAAGCTGATAAATTTTTTTATAAACAATATTTTAAAGATTAATTTCTTAAACGTCCGTTAGAAAGCGTTCCAGTCAAAAAGACCGACCGGTTTCTTTATGAATTTGTTCTTTTATTCTAGTTCAATTCTGAACGATCCATCTCTAATCTCCACTACGTGTTTATAATCTTGTTTCCTTATCCAAAAAACAAAATTTATAATTTTTGTTTTCAAATCTATTTTTTTTTTTTATTATTTATTTATTTGAATTGTTCTTCTATCATTTTATAATGTGAATGTGTGATTAAATTATTAAAATGGATGGAATAGAAATAGAGGACGCACAAGATGGTGTTGTGACAAATTATATGTTGATAAATCCCGCTAATTATTATTTAACAAATACAAACACAAATACAACTATTTGGAATAAATTGAGTGATAATAATAATGTTATAGTTTTTGTGAGTGAAAACGATCAAATATTAACTAGTGTTGGTGATAATATTGAAATTGACATAAATGCTACTGCCGAATTACCACTTGAATTAATCCAAAAGAATAATGAAAATAATAATGTGAATATAAACGAAATTCCTATTGTTAAACAGGAGATTGTTATTGATAGTGATAATCAGGAGGAAATTGAAGTGCAACAGCCATGCGAAGAAGAAAAAGATCAAGAGATAAACGAGATAGAAGAGGAAGGAGAAAATGCGGAAGAGGAAAACTTTCATAATGAGAATGAAACATCTAATGTATGCTTTTAATACCCATTTTTTAAGGGAGTTTAGGGAGAGAAGTTAGACTTCATATAAAAGAATATTAAACTATGTAGGGAATGGCCGGTGGGTATCCGGCATCATAATTTTTTTTCTGATTATATTTTATTTATTGTTTATTATCAATGGATTTTTGGATAAGATAATTAATATTTCAGTTTTTATTGTAGATTACTTGTCAGTTTTGTTAATAGAATTCATCAAACAGGAAAACAAAAAGCAGAATCTTTTTCTATTTTTATTTTTATCCTCAATCAGAATTCCTCGACGAGCTACTTTTTAATTAACAGTTTCGGTGATTGTTTATAACCAGCTTTGGGGATTTTTTTCCTTAAAAATCCTTTACTTTTACATATCTAATTGAGAAAATTAGAATACAAACAAAAGAATATTTATTGTCCGAAAAATTATATATATATATATTTAATCAATCCCCTTAAATAAATTAGTGCCTTTAGACATCAGGGAATGATTGAAGGAAAAGGTTGACATGTTCAATATTTCTCATTGTAGAATCTGATTCTAAAATTTTGAAATGTCTTGAAATAATTGTTTTTTTTTTTTTTTTTTTTTTTGTAGAATAGAAAATGTAAATAGAATGTTTTTTAATTTGGGTCTTTGATGTCAAGAAATGAAAATGAGTGAGGGTCGTTAAAAACCCCGTGGATTAATCTGGACAAATGTATTATGTGATTATCCTCCCTACAGCTCTCAGGGCTTCGAAGACCAAAATAATCAAGACGAGTCCGATAAGAAACTGCGTCATAAGAAGTTCCATGTTGTTTTAAATATGAAAACTGTAAAATTATATTGGATCTTTTATCAATATGTTTCCTATAGATGGAGCTCCAGACAATGGCGCAATATTCCAGCTTGAAAAAACGAATATATAAAAAAACCAAATATTTTATTTTTGAATGCGGGACACAAAATTTTTTTCCAAAATGTTGTTTCACCCAAAAACGGAATCAAATGAGCTGAGGGTGGTATGTTAGTAAGAAAGGGGCTGCATTTTGAGCCTCCATACCGGACGACAAATCCACTGCCAACCATAAACTGATCAGAATAGGACTATATAGGGATAGATATGCAAATGAAATGTTAAGTAAACGTCTAAACATTCATTTTGTTGAGAAAACTTAGTTTTACTAGATAAGAAAAAATTCTTTTATTGAAAATTATTTCACAAATTTTTTAAACATAATTACCGGAAAATATCAATTTAACGATAATTCCCTCGGTTACTGGAAAAACCGGTACCGATAATACCGATAATGATATCCCTAAAAGCTGGACAAGCATTTCAACTGCGGGACGTCATTATATTTCAACTCATAAAGTATAATTGATTTAAGAAAATGAGCCCTGAAGATGGTTATAAACAATTACCGAAACTGTTAAATAAGCTGATTAAGTCGGCCAAATATTTTTTTCCAATTGAGGATATAAAAGTGAAATTTGATTTAGTGAATTGAATGAGATTAAACGAGAGCTTGATACTCCAGCTCAATAACAAGAAGTAAATTTAAAAAATATCAAACGTCAACGTTGTTTCTTCATGTTTTGTAATTGGAAGACTGACCCTAATAAATTCAAGTTCACTAATAGATTTAAAAAGTAAATTGGCGGGTTTAATGTCATATTTTATTGTTTTAACTTTCTAAAGGAAACATAAAAAACAAAAATTTCTAACCCACAAATTCCATTAAAAAGGAGTATATATAAAAAAGAAAACTTGTATTAAATAGGCCTATTTTGTGTCAGAATAAAATCCCTCCCTACACTTTTTAAGGTCACTTTACTTATCTCCATGATGAGAAAAGTCCTACCCGGGATGTTTTTTTAAAATATTCCAGTTCCGTGTTCTAAAACGAATAAGACAGGAGAAAACTAAAAAAAAATTGTCATGACAGGAACAAAGTGTACGTCGTTGGAAATGAAATTTCACATTTTCTTTTAAGATAACCTCAGCATGAAGATGTGTAAAACGTCCTTAAATGTTTCTAATTTTAATTTTTTTTTTTTTTTCCTTTTTAAAATATATTAAGTTATTAATGGAGGAAGGAGCAGGCACCCTCTACGAAATTAAAACTCTCAAGTTGAAATGTTTCTTTAATTTATAATAATGCTATCATTAGAGAGTGACAAAGCATCGAGTCAAAATTGCAAAGTTATCGGTTTGTTGTATATGTAATAATTAAAAAATACTTATATTGTTCGAATGACAAAATTGCTTTGTTTTGTGTCACTTGAACAAGTATTACTCTATATAAGCTGGTAGGCATTTATATACAAGTATTCTTTGATTATTATATTCACAACAAACCGACAACCCTGCCTTAACTTTTACTCAATCCTTTGTCATTCTCTCATGATGGCATTATTAAATTAAGGCCGAAGCGTCTTCTCAAACTTGAGAGTTTTAATATCCTAAAAGTTGCCTGCTCCTTATTACTTGGTATATTAAAAAATTGATGATAATAGTAATTAATTATGTTTGTTTTTAGATTGATGAAAACGACACAGAATTTGTAAATTTGAATGATTATATTGAATTAGTAACCTCTTTTAAATGCAAAATTTGTCCATTTTTGGCGAGCAAAGCGGAAGATCTTCTAAGTCATATAAAAACTCAACATTCTCTAGTAAGTATAGTTTAGAGGAATTTACATCAAGCATGTTAAACTCGCGGCTCCCAAAGCAAATATTTACGGCTCACAAAGAAATTCTTGTAAATTTAGCAGTCCATTCATTTCTTTCTTGCAATTTTCATATTTTCCTTTTCTACCCTCCCCCTATTTTACCATCTCGAAATTTTATCTTACCCTCCGTTGATTCTGGTTTCCCGTTTTGGTTCAATTCTTCCTTACGGTTATCTCAGTGGAAAATTCAGGTCATCTTATAAAATTTCAATAAATATAATAAAAAAATAGTGACTAATTTAAAAAATTTCACTGGAATGCCCAAATTATAAATCGAGGGCCAAAAACAAACTAAAATATTTTCAAAATGATGATTCTTGACGCGATGTTTGTAATTCCAAATTTAAAACTCTAAAAAGTTTTATATATATTATATAATAGTATTGAAAGTTTTTAAAGGTTTTACCTTGAGCTGTTTTTTTATATCATTAATTACATGGAGTTGTTTTCAAAAAGCTTGTTTTTTTGTCCTTATTAAAAAACTACAAGCTCTTAAAAAACATGAGCTAAAATGAATATATATTTAATCTAACAAAATATATTAAAAATGACTGTAATCGGATCTTTGGATCAGATTATCAGTCGTTTAATAAATTTCCAAACCAAAAAAAAAGCAATATCTTTAATTTCCTTCAAGATAACGTGAGTGAGTAAATTTCCTCTCAACCAAAAGGAAAATATTGTTCCGTCCCTCCACCAAGCCAAAAAATTCAAAAATCCAAAGATCCAAGAAAGCCTATCCGGTATTTGTTGTTCAGGTTCCAAAAAAAAAAAAACAATTGACCATGTGAGTCAATGAGATCAGAGCGAATGTACACGCTTTCTTTTCTCAGAAAGTCTCAGCGAGATGAACATCTCTTCCAGGTCAGAAGAAACATCAAACGAGTCAAAAAATACCTTGTTACCGTTAAAAATCTCAGTCACTATAAGCCACTACTTAAAAAACGTCATACTTTTTATCTCCATTAAGGCGCACTCTTTTATATGCTGTATACTTAAAAGTAACCCTAGCATGGACCATAAAACGATAGCAGGAAACTGAATGTGTGGTTAAATAGTCATCATATTATTTGCTTTCCGACAGCAGAAATGAAAGGGTTAAGTCAAATTGCGTTTTATTTAGGTATTTAGGTGTTCTGTCTATGGGAAGCTAATCCTTCCTCTCAACTTTCTGATTTTGCTTTCTCACACCCCTTATCCCTTATATGAACTGTGTAACTAAATACTTATATATATTTTGCAAGGTTTCCGCGGTTGGATTTATCTGGAATAGTTTTTTTCACAAACATTTCGACTCGGCCAGTCGGGCAGATTGGGGCCCTGAAGTCAACTCAAACAGAATAACATAACACCCAACCAATTCCTCCCTAGATCTCAGAGACAAACCCAAACTACCGACCAAGTTTGGAGTCAGCAAGATTGCGACCCCGAAAACAAAACACCATTCTTGAAAATGGCTCCAAAAGGAGAGCCGAAATGTCGAGTTATTAACCATCAACGCAGACCAACCCTTGAAAACACTTTTCCACATATATATATATATATGTTAATACATTTTTTTTTTTTTTTTTTTTTTTAATTAACGGCTGTCAGCCGAAGCCATCCAGCCCCATAATGTAGTACATACAATATA